>JAEANM010029775.1:0-10124 GCA_017656035.1 Myanophis thanlyinensis | reverse complement strand
TAAATAAATAAATAAATAAATATGTCTTGATAAGCCAGCTTGGTTGCTTTATGCCTTCTTATATATTTTCAGAAATGAATTGCTACAACTTCAAAAATAAAGGTAGGTAAAACTATACAATACCCTAGTAATTACAAAACAAGCGATAGTTTTGTGTAGTGGTTAAGGCAAAGAACTAGAAACCAGGAGACCATGAGTTCTAGTATTGCCTTTAGAAAAAGAGTCAGCCAAATTACTTAGGGTTGGTTAGTTTCTCAGCCTAACCATATCACAGGGTTGCTATTCTGGAGGAAATAGGCAGGAGCACTATGTACGCTGCACAAGTATTTTGAGTTGTACAAAATAAAGGTTCCCTGTAAATCTAGTAAATAAACTATAGAGAAAAGTATTGCTTTGTTTTTTCTAGTTATGCACCATTCACTCAGATCCAACTCCCAGTTCTGGTGATTATATGAACTAATATTGTGCCCCTCCACCCATTGATTTACCTCTAGTCCTCCTGTATTTAAATAATCTCACTGATCCTTATTTTTAATTCATAATGACCACTTCTGAGTCTTCACTTTTACCCAGCAATATTCATATTTATATTTCAGCTTGTTAACATTTTGACCAATTTAATCACAGCTGCGATATTTTCCAATTCTGTCATTCTTATATTCACTATATATGATAAACAAAGATGGGATAGTATTCATCCTTATCTCATTCCTTTTCTGGTTCTGAGTAATCCTGTTTTTCCAGTACTCACAGGTCCTGTAGCATTTTCTTGTTCACTGTGAGGTTTGTCAAAAAAATATCTTCTGACCTTCTTTTTAACTTTATTATATTCCACATTCCGACATAGTCTACTCTACACTATCAAGGGCCTTACTATAATAAATGGAGCCAAGATTAATCTGTTCATATTCTTCTAATTGTATCATAGTAGCTCTCTTTGCTCGTTTCCCTGCTTTCTGGGAAATCTGCTTGTCTCTTTCATGTTTGTCTCTCCATGCCTGGCTCCATTCTTCTCTATTAAAATTTAAACTAAACTTTATTATGTGAAGAATTAGTACAGTGATTTTGTTGTTCCCACATTCTCTGTTCTTCAATGTAGATACAGAGTGATGTTTGATAATCTCTATACTACACATGCTTTCTCCCCCTATTTCCTCTGTTAATTTTAACTACTTCTTCTCTTGCAGCTTTAAACAGTTTCAATGTGTATTTCATCTGTACCTAATGCTTTCCTTTTTGATAGGTCATGTTTTGACTGCTGTACCTCACTTTCTAATAGAGTCAGTTTCTAGCAATTTATTCTTTGTCTATAAATGATTCTGTCATTCTGTAATCCTATTTGTAAAGGCTTTCAGTACAGTCTTCCTATCTTCCTTTGGACTAATTTGCCTCTATCAGATATCTGAAGATAAACAGGCTCAGACCTGATTATGACTTGGTTGGGAGACACAAGGGAATTCCAGGGCTGTATTTAGACTGAAAAATCAAAACATGCCCTGGAAGAAGGCAATTTTCTTACACATTGTTGCAACCTCCCCACCCTAAACCCCTCACACATGGTCACCAGACATCTTAACTTACCAACAAATGTTATCATTCTGTAGTTCCATTGGTAACAATTTTAAAATAGAAATTCCATATTTCTTTATCCCGATTCACTCTACCAGATTTGTCATTCCACTTGAATATTTCTAGCTGCACATTTTTCTATGATTTCTCTGATCATCTTTATTTTCATTATATTCCTGTATTTGTTGATATTCTTAATTAAGATATTTGTTTGATGCTGGAAGTTGACCAATACTTTATTTATTGTTTTGTGACTATTATATCAGCTAGTTCTCAAAGTAACATGGATCCTCTTTGAAATGTGGGACTATTTTATTCCACTTCACTTTTACAATGTCTCTTATCTCTTTCTGCAGCTCCTCAAACTCCCCTGGAAATATGTTAGGCACACTGTATCTCTTCCTTATAACTGACCTTATATTCTGGCTGTTATCTTCTCTAGATCATATCTCCTTCATTTTCTAGGAATAGTCCATGTTTTAAGGCTATGGCTCATACTCTTAATCATTATCATGACTGAACTACTGTTACAGATAACAGAAGAAAGAAAGAACTACTACACAGGCTACTACACAGTATTTATCACTCTGTTTATTTGATTCTTTTTTATATATATTTTTTATTTTTTAGAACAAACATACAAAGAAAAAACATACAAAACATAAACAAACATATAAACCTAAAATATCATCCAAGTGTGTCAGTTGGTTACAAAAAAGAAATATTTTTGTGCCAATCTTTCATAGTCTTCACTTGTAACTATATTATAAATTATCATTTTATTTATCTAATATTCATATCTCATCAACTTATTAATATTCTTTGACTAATCTATTATTCCATCATTTTTATATGTTTATTTGATTCTTAAAGGGAAAATTTGCCATGTTGCTAATCATATGAAAAACTGAATTATAACTAATAAAAATAGTGCACCAGAAGCTGGTAACAAGCTGGTCGTATTAGAATAAAGTTATTTTTATTAAAAAACAAAGTATGACTTTAACAGTATCTCAAATTTTTCAGATTGTATGCCTGTGCAAAGTGCTTCCAGGCTGGAAAGTGCTTCCTTTACAGAATGTAATTGGAAAATAGATAAATATAACTTACAGGTAGTCTTCAATTTATGACTATTAATTTAGTAACCGTTCAAAGTTACAACGGCACTAAAAAAAGTAACTTTTGATCGGTCTTCACACTTACGATTATCACGGCATTCCTGTGGACACATGATCGTGATTTGGACACTTGACAACGTTCACATATTTACAATGGTAAATGTCCTTCATTTCTTTATTAAACGCTGAATGGATTTTTTTAAAGGAAGCATGTGATTTAATACTGTTATTATATTGAATATACAGACATACTGGATTTTTTAAAAGTTTATTATAATTCTATATCTTAGTTCTTTCCAAGATTTCTGGAAATGTTAAGCAATTTATAAATATTTCTAAATAATTATATAAAGAAATAAAAACAAACAGTTTGAAAATTATGGTAACTCAATAATGGTGTAAATTTGACCATTAAATCATGTAAGTTCCCAGACTAACATGCCTCGAAATATGTTCAGATTTCATTTTTATTCTGCTGCATTTTTTTTTCTGGGTTTCCATTCCAAATGAGTTTAAAAATATTCCCATTTAGCAGCCATCGCTAAATGGATACTCTTCAGACCTAACCTCTTAATTCCCATCACCTTCAATCCACCTGAACAATGATCATTTCTTAAATGATATTCTTTCCCTGAAAATATGATCTATTCAAAAAGTAAGGCATAGCCTGATTTTTGGGGGTAAGCCTAATATATGCCCTACCCTAAACATTAGCCCTAGCAAATGGGGTGGGCATGGCCAGCATAGGAAGTATCCCTTCCCTTCTCCAGTCACTTCATGGCTGCTTGGATCCTTAACCACTGCCTCCTGCATCTCAAAAAAATAAGATCTTCCCAAAAATAAGGCCAAGCACTTATTTCAGTAAGATCCAGTCTTCTTTTGGGGGAAACATGGTACTGGCCCTATTGGTTGGAGTTATTTGGGAGATAAGAGTTTATATAGAGACATTAAGAAAATTAAACATAGTTTAGCTGGAAGAGATATTAATTTAGCATAGAAATACATTTTAGAATTACTACTGTATGTCATTAGTCAATTAGAATATAAGGCTAAGCAAATGTTCTTGGAATGTTTTAAAACATAACATTTTAAAATCCCATTTGAAAAAAATAATAATTTGGTGAAATTTTATGAAGTACATAGTTTTCTTGAAAGGCTCTTGGTTTCTTTTGCATATGACTCAAATAATTTTAAGTAATTTGGCTCTAGAAACTGCTCATAAGACACATCATCTCTGATGTAGCAGACTGAAATGTTCCTTCCTCATCCAATGAGACTTCATTAGTATCCATCAAATGGCTAATAGATAAAAACTGTGGTTTTCAGTCTTAAAAACTTTTGTTGCTGGCATGAGGATGAAACTAAGTGGACTTAAGCTAGGAAAAAACAATTTAATTAAAATGGGATTGTACATTTGTTCTGTCACTTTAACAGCTACCTATTGATGTGAGTTTCCTCAAAACACGATTGCTCCAAAATGGTGTAGCTTGTTATGGTTACTAATTAGATAGATTTAAAGCATTTTAAAGGCAGATGCTACACTGTGATTTATGGATTTTTGTTGTCACATAAGAATGACCTCTTGAACTCTGATTTACAAATCTAACTTTGCTACTACTCATATCAAGCATTTAATGTTCCTTTTAGCAGCACATTGACAAAGCTTTAGACTGATCAAACAAAAGAGCAGAGCCTCATATATTTATATCCATAAATAAGTATTGGAGCTTTAAATACTTCAACATAAACACTTCTCAAACATAATTCTAAACATAACTTGCAGATTAACAAATCATGTGATCCAGAAAAAGTTAATCATATCTAAATCACAAGCAATCAATGGTCCTGTTTATATAATCTATACTTAAGTGTGTAGATTATGGTGACATCTCTATCTTAATGTGCCTGCAAATAGTTATTATTTAGATAGAGGGGAGAAAATAATAATTAAAAAATAATCAAAACTCTTCTAGGATTGCCTTGTTAAATTTTCCCACATTTGGGTTATTGGTCTGTCAATGCTGACAAGCCATAGACCTTAAGAAAATGTTCGGTTTTGCCAGCTTCAGTTGACCACTTCAAAACTTTCTTGAGGACTGACCTGTACTGATTAACTTTATTTAGATTTCAGTATTTTTTTTGATTCACCAAATTTAAGGAAACCACAACTGAAGAGCATTTTTTCTTCTTTTATTGGTACTGTTTGGGAATCAAGAAATTATTGCCTAATTACCAAAGAAATCTGAGATTTTTAAAAGTTGAATGTCTTTGACTAAATTGGCTCTGAATTCTGAGAGACAATCTGTAGTGCATATTATGTAAGCAACATTAAATTTAGATTCAAAATTTGATTTATGACCATTTGAAGTTCTAATGGATCTACCTGAGTTCTAAGTCCCAATGGTTGATTCCCCTCTGAGAGTCACATGACTGTAGTTAAGGTACTCAACAACTGGACCACATTTATGGCCATTTTCACTGACTCATAGACAAATGACCCCATTTTATGACAGTTTTGCTCAAAACTAGCAGTTATTTCTGCTCTTTGGCAAAACTGTATCCATAGTGAACCATTCTTTATATTAACTATCACACTAGGATTCTGACTAACCAGAGATAAAGGTTAGGGGTAAATAATAATTTTATGTTTCATTTTGATTTCTATTGCCCATCCTCATCCTTCACCATAAGGATTTAACAACTTAAACACTGTATTATGAGTTATACGCTCCTAAAGAATAGATAAAATAGACTTAGCCCTTTTCATTCTAATTGTTGTTCATAATGCTTTTAAAATACAAATGTTCCTAAAAACATATTTAGAGCCTTGTTGCTTTCTAAGATTTATACCCAGGCTAGTTTCTTAAAAAGAAAATTATTAAGGCTAACTTAAAACTAAATTTGTGGAATCATGTTAACTGAAGCAGCGTTACAGTAACATGTTCTTATTGCTAAAGCCTAAGTATAAGCCTTTCATGAAACATTTTCTTTTATCTCTTTTTCTGGGGAAGATAATTAATTTTATTAAATTCATTAACTTTCTGATAAAACATCTGCTTGCAGAACATGACACAAATGATGAAACTTGGTATTTTCATCAGAAGTCATGACACGACTGATACAAATTATACAGTCATTTGTGTGATGTTATCATGATGCCTATGACAAAGTGCTATTGGAGACACCAACCATACAGACGCATACTGATTTACATTATAAACTCATTCTGCCTTCGACATTTCAGAAACTCAGAATTGTCTAGTAAGTAATTAAAATGAAAATAAGCTACAGAGCAACAATAATAATTTTTTTAAAGGGCACTGCATTTCACCAGAAAACCTGAACTGCAATTTCTCAGATAGTTGAATAAATTAAACTAGCACTATACACATATATTAGGAACATAATTTCTGTAATACCGAAATGACAATTAGCAAAATATCTCACTTTTTTCTTAACAATTTTCTTTATTAATTCTCCCCCCCCCCCACAACCCAGTAATAGTTCACTATATTTTGTATATACTACATTTACTGATTTAGTTATCTGGAGCTGGTTGACGAGATTCTAATTTATTTTCAAAAGCATTGTGCCAACATTAAACTTTAGGAATACATTCTTGAGTTTAAAGTACTTAATAAATGAGACACAATCCATGAACCCAGATCATAATTTTTTCAGTGCAGGTAGTCCTCGACTTACGACCACAATTTAGCACAAAATTATTGTTGTTAAGTGAGTTTTGCCCCATTTTATGATCTTTCTTGCCACAGTTGTTAAGTGAATTGCTGCAGTTGTTAAGTAGTAACCTGGTTGTTAAGCGAATCTGCCTTCCCCATGGACTTCGCTTAACAGAAGGTTGGAAAACGTGATCAGATGAGCTTGGGGACCAATTATCAAGCATTCTGATTTTGATCACATGATTGTGGGGATGCTGCAAAGGTCGTAACTGTGAAAAACGGTCACTTTTTTCAGTACAGTAACTTTGAATGGTCACTAAATGAACTAGTGTAAGTCGAGTATATACTTTATCCTGTCATTCTGGATACATTCCTCATAAGGTTGCTTATATGATAGATGCAGTATCATATTTAAAAGAAAACATTAAAAACATCAACACTTTTCAAAGGTGAAATAAAGCAGATCAGCTATAGGATCCATTTATAAATTGCAAACAAAATGAGATCTTTTCTTTTTCTGTTCTTTGTAGTAGCTGATCTTACCTATCTTGAGGACAAACCAAACACTAAGACCAATTATAACTCTTGAGCTAGTTCACATGGTCTAGCTAGGCAGTTTTACAAAGAACTGTGGATTTTAAAGGTCAAGCAGTAATCAAACGGAAGTTGCTAAAAATATCCAACCAAGGGAAGTCTACCACCCCTTGGAAGTAGTATTTCTCTTTGTTGGATACATTTAAAAAAATCATAGATAGATATTTGTGATAGGGTTCAGTTTAGAACCTAAAAAGAGTAGAGGTTGTAGTCAGTATTTGTTTTCAGTGCCTACAGAGCACTTGCACAATCAGTGAGCAATATGATGAATGATAATATTGTTAATTCTATCTATTCTATAAAGTAATGAATACCTAATGAATACCATAATGAGTGCCTTCATACCAACAGCTGGAAAAAGTTCAACTCTTGCAAACTGACAGCCTTACTGTCTAAATTTATTTCTCATTTTGAAATTTAATTGTTTATCATATTAATATGGTCACCCATCTCATGTGATATGACTCTGGTATACAAACAGACAATTTTAAAAGCATTCAAGAAATTCAACAATTAATACTATTATGAAAAGGCTAAGAGAGGGGATTAAATTATGAACAATGGAACCTCCTCATCAGATTACCATTCCCTTATGACCTCCAGACCTATTTACACAACCAAGTTTTAAGGAAATACTGAAAACAATTAACCGACAACAACAACCAAGACAGCAAGCATCAAGTGCACAATCAAGACAGGATAATTTCTTCTGAACAGATTTCAGAATTATGCAAACTACTTTTCGTAAATCTTTTCAAACAACAGTATTGTAATACGAAAAGATAGCAGGTTCAGATAGGTAGTCATCTGTTAGCCAACATTTTTATATCTAGTGGAAATAAGCACATTTAAACTCACAGCATGTTCAAAACTAATTAGCACATATAAAACATGTACCACATAGGAACGAATAATTGCTTTGTAAGAGATAAAACATAAAGCTCTGGCTTGCTTAGTAGTGTTTAGTGTTTTTGCTTCCTGTAAATTGCTCACTGAGACATTTTTCTCCTGTTCAATTTAGAATGTCTGCCTTTTTTGCATGTTATTAAATAAAATACCTCTCCAAAACATTTTTAAATAAACATTTAACTGTATAACAATACTAAAACAGACACTTAATTATAAAAAACATGTCAGTACACATATGGCAACAAGATGAATTATGGACATCTGGATCACTTTTGGCAAGAAATACAGTTAAAGAGTCTTCAGCCAAATTTAGCAATCTGTCACTAACAATATGTACATTCATTTTTGAAGATGCAAAGGCCTCAAAGTGAATTTTAGAATATATTTATTCATCAGCTTTTCAGATCTCCTTAAAAGAACAAACAGGTGACAAAACATATTGCTCAAATTGCCCAGAGCTATATAAACAGGAAAATTTTTGACTCTCTCTCTACAGACACAACAGCATTCATAATTTAAAAGCAGCTCTAATGCTTCACTGATGTATGCCGAAACCTAGGATCAAAATACATTTTTATGACTAACTGGTAATCCAAACAGAATCTGAGGGTTTGGTCAGTTTAGAGTAGCAGCATTGCTAGTAAAACAATATGATAGTCAGCAAATATTACAATAAAAAGATTAACTTTAAGAAGAGTTTATCTGATGGTTTACAAGACAGCATCAGCAACACTAAAAGGAATCTAAAGATAAACAATTACACATGAACACAGCAGTATCTGGGCATTCAGCTTCATGCTATTCCACACCAGCCCCCACTAAAAACATGAGCCACAGTTGAAATGCATCCCAATACGTCTCTTCTCTTGTTCAAAACGATGGCTAAGATATAGATATTTTAAAGCATATATAGGTTAATAGAAGCAACCATTTAGGCAATCTGACCTTTGACATTCTAATTACCGGAGTTATGATTTGGTGGACCTGGTAGTTTAGTAAGAATGCCTTCCTTTTGAAAAATTATCTATTTATTGAATCAATTTATATAACTGCTTATCCAGCATAGTAATCAGCGGAGCAGATTGCTATAATTTATTAATAATATATTTGTTTGCATGGAGACCTTTTAGTTTCTCCTTCAAACACTAGAAAACTTTTTTATTCAATCTAGTTTTAATTCTCAGGCTTCTTTTTTTAGCCTCTGGTAATGTGACTCCAATAATACAGACTCTTAGCACAAGTCAAAAACTGCTCAGACAAGGAGGAGCTTTAATTCTGCACTTATCCTAATATGCAGCTTCTAATGCTGTATAAACTGGTATTATATAGATTTCCTGGACCATCAGAAACAGCTATACTCCTATTTAACAATCCTCTTGTATATACCCTAAATTATATATCAATGCCCCTAAATTCTTATTTCCTTTCCAAAGTTCTCCAAAGAATTTGGAGCTAGTGTTTTTAAAGCAGCTGACTCAACAGAAGAGAGATAAACGTGTACAATATAAACTAAGATTTTGATGAGCTATAGTAATAACCTTTACTATGAGAATACAGCTATCAAATTGTAAAATAGCCATGGGTAACTTATGTCAGCTACAGCTTGCATCAATCTTGTTAACACCCCTTTTATTATTTCTAAAGAATGTAAAGTGATATTTCAAGTTTTGTTTGTATTACTGTGTTCCTTTGGGTAATCCCATAGTTGATCCAGCCCATGAAACAAACTCATTCTTTGCTTCAATAAAACATGTTTGCTGAAATCTGAAAGCAGTACAAAGATCTGAAGCCCAATTGCTAGACAAATGTGCTTGCCAGGCACATGTACAAACCTATCTTAGCAGACAGCTACATTCTTCCAAGACCAATCATTCAAAAATAATATAAAATGGCTGATTACAAATAAATCCTCAACAAAAATGAATATTAAAAATAAGTAAAAACATAAATACAACCATGTGAAATATCTTGAGGAAAATGACCTTACAATTTTGATTAAATAATTGAAGTCTGATTGTAAAATCATTGTTGATAATGTATTTTATTTAGTTTTATTTAAACTTTAAAATTAATTGTATTCATTATAAGGTTAACACAAATTCAAAAATGGAATAAATACAAAAAACAATAATTTAAAAAAATTAATGTTTCTTTAAAAATTTAAAGTATTGAAAGCAAATTTAGATTTGTTTGAACATTTTAGTATCCAGCAAGAACTATTTTCTCATTTTATCAAAATTTCAGGTTTTTGTGG
>JAEANM010029774.1:0-10124 GCA_017656035.1 Myanophis thanlyinensis | reverse complement strand
TTAAAATAACCCTGAGGTGTCAGGCCAGGCCGGCTAGCTGGAAGAGATGGGTTTTCAACGCACGTCGGAAAGCTCGGCGGTCAGTAATAGTCCGAATCTCAGGGGGGAGTTCGTTCCATAAGGAGGGTGCAGCCACAGAGAAGGCTCGAACCCTTCAACTATGCCTTGTTGAAGGAAATTTTGTTGCCTTCAGGATGTAAGGCACCAAGGTAAAATGAATGGCAGCCACTGCACACAGGCCTACAACCAGGTTCTGTTGCTGTTGTTGTTTGCTCCACAAAGGATCGGTACTCCCTCCACTTGGGAGCACTGCTGCAGCCAGAAGGCAGCCTGAAAGTTTGGCGAGCAAAAGCAATAAGTCCATCAAATAAGTGTAGGAACATGCTCTTTCCATGGTAATCTCACAACATTCTGTTGTAAATAGAAAGTGACATTTTAAAAGCATTTGGACAACGTCTACTTATATCTTTCAAGATACAACCTTAAAGAGAAACTCAACAACATATTATTCATTGCCATTTAGTAACAAAAAAAGAGCGTGAGAGAGAAAGCCACTTTTCAATAATTGTAAGGCAGGTACACAACGCCCAATAATCAATGACTTTGTATAGATAATGCATTAGCCCTCATGTTCTTTGTGGAAAAGGTGAACATTACTGTTTTGTACAAGAAGACCATAAGTCAGGAGTTTGAATTTAATTTTCCATTGTACTCATACTTGCCTAATTCACGTTCTCTCTTTAATATACATCTGATTTTCAAAAAGCAGTTGAGTATACACATGTTTTGCACAAACAAAATGCAATACCTTGGCAATGGGGTGATATTCTTATAGTTTTCTGTGGGCATCTCCCCACACTGCCGTTGTTTCCAGGCCCAAACCCTCAAAAGCAGTGAGTATGTTTGTTTTAACTTCTGCCAACTTCAAATGTTCAGAACAAGGAAAAGATATGAATAATTAATATTAATCCCTTCACTTCCATCACAGAAAAATGGAAAGAAAAAAAAAAAAAAAAACGCAATAGCCTGGCACTTTTTGCAGGCTATTTGCATGCCAGTTTGTCTCCTGCTAAAGAGAGGAAAATTGACCTAAAACTCCCTACCATGCTCATGTCTGTTTTTTTTGGCTTGGATTAAGAAGCAGAAAGTGTGAAACCATCATGTTAGCATTTCTCTTATGACCAGAGTTCTCACATTTTGATACTGTTTCCCCTTAAAATGATAAAATCAATTTGTGTGATTCACCTATCCCAATACTGTACTACACAGAATTTTAGCCCCAAAGCTGAAAAGTGATGTCCCAATACAATTCATTATGTTGCTTAGTTTTAACAATTTTAATGACATATGCATGTCTGTATGTCCCAATCACTTATGATAGAAAGTTACAACTTTGTAAAAGAATATTGCTTCATTGGAAATAAGGAACATCTAGTAATATTTAAAACTATGTTTTTAATAAGAATGATGAGCTGGCTTATTTTTGCATAATTTTTGAAACCTGTGATTCATTTTGAAGCAAGAAAAGCAAAGAAAAATCTTAAAGCGCTGCTCCTTGGCCAAGTTCCCAAGACAGCCATACTGAGATACCAGTGACAGCTCATCTTTATTTCCTTCTAGTCTCATGCTTGATGATTGTAAATCCCATGCCCACTCATAACACTTTGGCCACTGAGAGCTGAACTGTTTGTGGTGGGGTAGAAATGTAATGCAGAAAATAAAAATAATTGTCCTTCTTGCTGCACCATGTTTTCCATTTCCCCCTCCCTTTCACTGTAATTCCCTCTGCAGAATGTCATGTCAGAAGGTCAGAGTTTCTGATAGAAGCCTTCCAGATCTGATGCATCTTCATTTGAAAATCAAATGTGGCATGTGAAAGCAAAAAAGAAAGAAAGCCATAGCAATAGCAATTAGACTTATATACTACTTTAGTATATAGTGCTTTACAGCCCTCTCTAAGCAGTTTACAGAATCAGCATTTTACCCTCAACAATCTGAGTCCTCATTTTACAGACATCAGAAGGATGGAAGGCTAAGTCAACCTTGAGCCAATTAGGACCAAACTCCTGGAATGAGGAGTGAATTAGCTTGCATTCTAACCACTGTGCCACTATGGCTCCTCTCCTGCTGCATGGCAACCCGGCATACAGAGTCATGGAACTGGCATGCTGCTTTTCCTTGTTCCCATTCTCCCACCAGACTAGAAAGCCTTCTCTGAAGAAGACTTGCAAGGAGTCCTTGGTCAACCTTGCTCTTTGGTCAACCTCCATTCATTGCTTCAACTCTCCAAAGAGTCACAAACCCTTCTCTCAAAAACATGGTCTGAAAGAGCCTGTGCTTTGGCAACCAAGAAGAGGATTAAACCACAAGATCTCTCCAGTGAGAAAATAGATGTCCTACTTTGCTTATAATGTCCTTAAAAAACAAATAAATTAAGACTTTAACCACCCATCTGCAGAGCCAGAAATATATCAATCCACCTCTCCAATATTGTGATTTCATGGGGAACTACAGGTCTATCTCTCCTTTCAAACAGATGCAGAACTGTCATGTGGAAGTGGCTCAAAGAAACAGAAAAACATTGAAAGTTTGTTTTCCTTAACCCCAAAGAGAACGATGTATCATATATTATTGCCAGTCATTAGCCCATAGACACATTGTATTGATAATGCATGAAGAGCACATTTGATTTTAAGCTCATTACTGCCAGTAGAATACAGGCCGTTCCTCCCCTTCTCTTCAGGCACCCATGCATTTTTAAAGAATTCACACAGACTTTTAAATTAGATCCAGCAGCTCAGTGTACATTGTTGTTCCAGCTTTTCTGGTTTGGAATCCTGCCTTCTGACAAACGTACATGATGCTTAGACATGGTCTCTTGGATGCTTGCACTCGTCCCCATCTTTTGAAATGGCACCATGCCTGCTCACAGGGTACCGTGCCAGTTCTGCCTATGTGCCAAGCAAAACGAGTTTGATGGTTAGCTCACAATGGCATCACTTGGAGAGGACATTTGTCTTCTTTGGCTTGGTGTTGAGTTACCATTGAAAATTCAACTAAAACAAACTTTGAGGAAAATGAGCTCCATTTTAAGCAGAATTTCTGAGGATATTTTCAAAAATTGATTTGAGTTTTAGAAACAGTCAGCAAAATTCGTCCTGCAGGCACTCATATGCACACATCCCTATCCCTAGAGTTGTCCTGAAGCCAAATGTAGAACCATCTGGGAAAAGTAACATTGAAGAAAGCCAAAAAGAATGCCTAAAAGCTAGTAGAATTGCTCATACTCCCCTATATTGGACAACTACTAATTGGGTTTCATGAATTGCATTAGCTCCCTTAGCCCTGCAAATGATTATCCATGCAAACTTGTTAAGCCATATTCTCTAGTCAGTTAGTTTCAAATGGATTTACTGTGGAGCAGATGGTTGAGAAGTGTTAGATAAGTTTTATTAACACTATTGTAGAAGAGAATGTCCTTCAATAATATTTTGTCCTGCTAACTTTGCAGAATCAGCTACAGAAAGTAAAAGTGCATGAACACTTTTCCCCTAAATTCCCCTAAAACCATGGCAAAAGATTCACTGCCTGAATTGTCTTCATGATGGTTATGGCCTCTCTGTTCCCTTCAGGATGTTTTGGCAGGCTAACAGTAAGAATGGCAGGCAGATTAGTGAAATGACAGCTACAACCCACTTAGTCTTCACTGTAATACCCACCATCACTTTTCAAAGGAGGTCTGTTCTGAAGCTGATTAAGCATTATGGAAAGCTGATTTTATTTGTTTGTTTAGTACTTACAGGTCTTATATAGCTGGCTATCTCATGCAATAATTTTTGGTGGCTCATTACAATTCATAAAACATGCTTAAAAAGAAAGGTACCCTTTGCTCTGGGGACCAGACAACATTCTCCCTGATAAACTCATACTTGACCAACAATTATGAAAAGATCCAGGTTTTTACAGTCCTCCAGAAGGAAAACATCTGATCTCAGGTGGGATACCTACGGAGACTCTCGGTAGTATAAAACCAGGCCCCAGGACAAAAGAACTAATTGTTGCTGATTTTTCATGTATACCTATAGTATACAGTATCTGATTGTCTCAGAAAGCACCTCCTATTTTGTTTTTGATTTTTTTTAATATATTGAAGCTTATATTTGTTTTTATTTATTTTATTTAATTTCTATACCGCCTCCCTCCCGAAGGCCTCGAGGCTGTGTACAGCCTAATAAAACACAAATATATAACAATTAAAACCTGATTAAAATTTCAAATAAGTACAATGACCGATCAATCAAAAATAAAATTTAAATAGAAACAGTTAAAAATGTTAAACAATTAAAAATTTAAATTTAAAAACTAATTAAAACAAATTTAAAACCCCCATTAAGTACTAGGTCAGACCGGCCTGCTGAAACAGGTAGGTTTTTACAGTAATGCGCGCCAGAAGGTCCATAGGTCCATGATGGTCTTATAGTCTGAAGAAAGGCATAAGCAGATGATTAGCAGGGTGAAAAAAGGAAGCAATCACATTTTGTGAAACATTTTCTTCAGAAAATTCCATTTCAACCTAAAATTTTAATTAAAAAATTTAATTGGTAACTTTTAATGGAGCTCTGCTTTCCTTAATACTTTTAATTGTTTCATTTCTTACCCTTCCCTTGGCAATTGTGAGCATAATTACAGATTAGGTTGAGATGAAGATCATCTCTGCCATCTTGCAAAACTGCACATAATCACGGACTTTGAAGACTACCACCAAATGAAGTGACTGATCTCATTTTAATCTTCCCACTGACATGTATTTGATTTTATAACCTGCACTCTGAACTTGTATTTGATTTTATAGCCTGCACTCTGAACTTATGACTTATTAAAACAAGTCTGTATATGTATTTTGAGTTCCCTTTCTCTCTCTCAATGTTCAGTTCCAAATCATTCTGAAAACTATGTTTTAAAATAATTATTTTGGGCCAACATATAGTGTAATCTGACTGATTTTTTCTAGGCTTGAAAGCTAAACAAGGTTAGGCTGGGTTTATACTTGCATGAGAGCTATATTGGGGAATACTAAAGCTGTAAGTAGAATGTGAGAATCACAGAGAAACAAACAAACAAACAAAAGAAATGGGATCCCACCTTTCTATATTGTTACCAAGGAAGCTTCTGGATGTCTCCATGAAGCCATCAGTCAGACTGGACTCAAACAAAGTTTATTTTACTTACTCCTTTGTTGCCTTAACATGGAACTGCATGGAACATTGCAATGTTACAGTAAATCTTTCTTCCTTCTCTCTATCATAAAGTATATTTTTTTCTTTACACAATGACTTGATATTAATGACAGCAGAACCTAAAAGTACAAACTGGGCTGTTTATATAGATGTGGAGGGTATTTCATCTGGAGTTATTGACAACCTAATGGGGCTAACCCTGATGATGCTATGGTATAACATCCCTTTGTTCAGCGTTACTGGGCCAAAGTTGAATAAAAAGTCTTGATGTAACTCAAACCACAAGCCTAAAGAGCAATCAAATTTTTAAAAGGGCCTTTTAAGATAATCTCAGGGATATTAGAGAAGAGCTTCAGCCATTTAGAACCATTGCAGTGTTGTCTCAGTAAATAGACATATCATATTTTAAGGCAACAACTCATTGTAGTTCCATGTGACTTAGACAGTATGCTGCTGCACCTTGGGGCAGGAAGTAATTTGCCCCAGAGGAGATCAGAGGGGAACAGTGGTGGGATGCAATTGGTTTGGTGAGTGTGCGCTTCAAAAATGAAGCTATTGAACTTACCAGGTGCAGTCCGGGTGAATAGGAAGGCTGCAGAGGTGTGCAAAACAGCTGTTCCACGTGATTCAGCTGAGCTAGAAAAAAAGAAGGGGATATAGGACAGGATAGGGCAGGGGAGGTTTGGTCAGGGCAGGGGAGGGTGGGCAGGGCAAATGCTCATCGCCACTACCGATTCATTAGAACTGGTGCAACCAGACTGAATGCCACCACTGAAGGGGAATATTATCAGGCTTGAAAAACATCAAAGTTTCAGAAGTCTAATAAGAACAGTAAATAATATTGCTAGGTTGGTGTTTCATATGATGAAGCACCAATCATAACTCCTGAGAAATGTAATGAAAACTGAAGTTTACAAGGGATGAAGCAGCAAAGTTTTGCATGTTAAACCTCACCGAGACCTAATCCTGCTTCACAGGGAATACAATGATTGTAAAAGCCACATTGATTGACAATATGTTATACCTTGAAAAACAGACACCCAAATTACTGCCCAGTGTCTATTCCATTCGGACATTATGTTTTGTTTCTGTTAACTTCTTTAATTGGATGATCTAGTACAGGAGTGTCAAACTGGTGACTCATGATGAATATGTCACACATAGGCCATGTCCCCCCCCCCAGGTTCATGAAAGGAAAAAATGTTGTGATACATCATGTGACAGCAACATGACAGCACAAGTTTGACATCCATGATCTAGTATTTACAGAAAAGCAGAAATGTATAGAGCACCTTAGTCAGTTTGTTGAATCTTGATAAATGGGGGAGGGGGATGAATGAACCAACCAGCCAAAACAGAGAGCCACAAAGCTCACCTACTAGTAGATAATATATTATTCATTGTTGGCTTTGTTGATCTGTCATAATTTCATAGAGCCCCTTTAGCCAGGCTGTTTCAGGGTGACCCAAGATGGCCTTCTTGGCTGCTGTATCAGTCCTGTGGCACAAGGCCATGCCAGACTTCATCCAATCCTAGCAATTCCTTACTTTATCCTGTTACCACCTTTCATGATATGGATGTAGGGTTGGACATTGAGAGGCGGTAGAGCTAGAGCATTGAGAAAAATATGAAGAAGGAAACATTTTAATTATGCTTTTTAGCTATTCCACACTTTATTGTGGAATCTCCTTGTTTTGTAAAGCAAAACATACATTAAATATTTAGGCTAAACAAGATATATGTTGAGTAAAATGTATTAGGAGGTGTGAATATGAAAAGTGATATTTTCTAGAGAAAGAAAGTCGGAAGGCAAGGCAACCAACATTCTGAGTGATCCTTTTCTTTTGCCGAATCATACTTCTGCATGCTTTATTTATATAAACAAAATGAATATGTTAATAGGTTATGTATGTAGCTAGAAAAATCTTGGACCATGGAGGAAAGGACTTTTATTACAGTCACAGACCACAATTAGAATTGAATATTAGAACAGAACAAGATCTAATAATATATTATAGTTAATTGTGAGATCATTAATAGGTAGCCAAAGCCTGCTTATTTTGCAGAGTATAGCAGAATTTAGCTACCTTCAAAGAAACTCTATCATACTGATCCAATAGTAAAAGTTGACACCAGAATTTTCCAGGTGTTTTACCAGATAAGGATTTGTAAAGCGGATTATTGAGCCCTTATAGAGAGTGCAATATAAGATGACATGAGCTGTAGTTTCAATGGCCCCTTGTCCCCAAGGGGCACAATCTCAACTCATATGGAACTTTTTTGGTTTAGTCTTCCAGAACTGCTGTGGTGAGAGCATTACAACATGCTAGAGCAGGGGTATCAAACTCATGACCCATGGGCCGGATGCTTCATGTGCTGGTCATGCCAGTTTAGTGAAGGGAGGAAGTCACGATAAGTCTTGTGACAATGCCATGATGACACAAGTTTGAACCCATGTGCTAGAATGAAGTTGATAGTTATATAATGTAATTATCTCACTGTTTTGTGAAGGAGGGCTTGACCAGCAAGAAAATGTTTTTGGATAGGAGAAGAACCTTATTTGCTATAGAGCAAAAGCAATAGCACTAAGACTTATATACTACTTCATAGTGCTTTACAACACTCTCTAGGTGGTTTACAGAGTCAGCATATTTTCCCCAACAAACTGGGTCCATATTTTACCAACCTCTAAAGGATAGAAGGCTGAGTCAACCTTGAGGTGGTCAGGATTGAACTCCTGGCAGTCGGCAGGAATAGCCTGTTTACTGCATTCTAACCACTGCACCACAGCAGCTACAAAACATAGAATGTTAATACAGTAATATGCTGATTACAGGTTCTGAAATGTCACCAGAACTATTTCTTTCTAAATTAGCTCTTCTTGCTTTTTGAACAAGCTCCTGAATGTGATTTGGCTTTCATTTGTGTGCTTTTTTTTTTTGAAAGAGAGAGAGAGAGAGAGAGTACTCTGCCCAGTATCCCCTGGGCTATTTCTAGAAGCAGATGGTCTGAACATTTATGTCTATCGGAACAGAGCACCAAAACCACAAAAGGTAAAGCAATTTCATGTTTGTCATTAAGCTGTGAAATACACGGTACTATATTGAATTATTTTCAAATTAAGCTTCTTACTTTCTATGGATCATAGCACAGGAAAAATATCAGAATATATTAATTCGCTGATCATGACCCGAGACTATAGTGCATTGTAAAAGGCATAATTTGATGCATTTGCATCCACAAACGTACATATACCTGTCTTAGCATCCTGGTGTGCCTCTGCTATTTTTAACTCTAATTTGGAATGGAAGAATGGTTTTGTCCTATCTTTTTTTTTAATTTTGAATCGTCTCTTTTGTTTGTTATCTTTGGTAATGTAGCATTCAAACTGAAATTCGAACATTGTCTTGAGTATATTTCAGATATTTCAAATGCAAACATTCCTTAAGAAATCTCATGTTTCCCATCTCTTCTTCCTCTTGTGGACTTCCACATCTCTTCAAAATTTCTCTGGCATTGCGTAATGAAATCAGGTATGGGTGTGTTGGGATGAACAGTAAACTTTTAATAAAACGTATTAACCTTAAGTAAGTTTAATAAAACACAGTTAATAATAGTAAGGTCTTCATGTTAAACATTGTAATTTAAAGTTAAAATGTTTTAAACATCAGCATCCAAATTATCATCCTATAGTCATCCATCCAAACTTCAACTCAATTTCATTTCCTTTTTCTCTGCTTGGGATAACTATAGTATATGGGCTGCCCACTGGATGGAAACAAAGTGAAAGTCTTCTAAACTTCTTTGCTGAAATTCAGATCTTATTCAGATTTGTTAGCCCTAGTTGAGACAGAAGGACTTGGATCCAAAGGAGTAAATGTTCCATTTTGCTAAACTCCTATAGGTTTTGGGATTTGCTTAGAATGTCTTTCATTTTCTTCACCAAACACCTTAGTTGTTGGGATCCACAGGCATCCACAGTGAATTGACATTATCTCAAAATAACAACACATGCTTAGTGACTGCATGACACCCAGCCCAGCATTATGTCTTTGCATTTTCTATACCGCACACTTCCCTAGAAGAAGTAAAAGTAGCAAACACTTTGAGGAAAATAAACTGTGAAGTGCTAGAGTTCTTATATTAAGAGTAACTAAAACTGAATATGGTTAAACATGAACTTGAGCTAAATATAGAACACACTTTCATAAAGTCAAGTGATGTTAAGTAGGATCCCATGGCAGAAGAAACTAATGAGAAAAGGACTCAAAATTGGTGGGAGTATTAAAAATTAATAATTATATTCATTATGTAAATATAATGTACTGTATGTCTATTTCCCAAAGCCAACTTCTGGATATGACATTGAGCATGGGCACTCAACTTCTTTGGTTGACTATGATGAGGCCTGTTCTGAGTGGAACCTGTCTTGTTAAACCACTGTATGGTCTTGGACACCATGCTGCAGCTTAGTTTCAGGATCTTGGCAATCTTCTTATAGCCTAGCCCTAGGCCATCTTTATGTAGAGCAACAATTTTTTTTTCAGATTCTCAGAGAGTTCATTGCCATGAGGTGTCATGTTGAACTTCCAGTGACTAGTATGAGTGAGAACAATAACAAATTTAACACACCTGCTCCCTCTTCACAACTGAGACCTTGTACTAATAAGTCACATGACACCAGGAAGGGAAAATGGCTACTTGGGCACCATTTAGACATTATCACTTAGGGGTGTAGTCACTTTTGCTGCCAGCAGTTTAGACATCAATGGCTGTGTGCTGCATTATTTTGAGGGACAGCACATTTAAACTGTTATATAAGCTGTATACTCACTACTTTGCATTATAACAAAGTGTCAGTTCTTCAGTGTTATTTATTTATTTATT
>JAEANM010029773.1:0-10124 GCA_017656035.1 Myanophis thanlyinensis | reverse complement strand
GCATGGCTGGCTCAGGAATTCTGGGAGTTGAAGTCCACGAGTCATGAAGGAGCCGTAATTGCCCACCCCTGCCTTAGTTCAATGTTTCCTGAATTTTATTATCATTGTCATTTGCCTCCCTCAGGAGCTTTTTCTAATTATCTCAATGAAATTTGAATATCATAGACGTGCTATATGTCTGTTTATGTATTTTATTATATCTATGCTTTATATGATGACTGTTAACAAGTCTGTGCCAAATCCTACATTTTCCCCATGTTGATATGTCTCTAATTTGGTCCTTAAGATCTTCCAAGAGTGCATCCATTGCCAGGATAACTGAATCCTCCAACTTGCTGCTAGACATCCTCTTTTTCTCTTTCTTTCTTCCTTTCCCAGTATTAATGCCTTTTCCGGAGAGCTAGGTCTTCTGACATAATGTGTCCAAGGTAGAATTATTTAAACCTGGTTATTTGTGCCTTGAGTGAGAAACTGTGGGTTGATTGTTTTTGATGGTGCATTTGTTTGTTTTCCTGGATTTCTATACGTATTCTCAGGAGTCTTCTCCAACTTCAGAGTTCAAAGATACCAATACTCTTCCTATCTTGCTTCTTCAAAGCTTTCACTTCCATAGAGTGCCGAGGGGACTACTATGGTTTGCACTATTCTGATCTTTGTAGCTATAGACACATCACAGCATCTAAATATTTTTACCAAGAACTTCATGTCGGTTTTACCAAGTGCTAATCTCCAACATGTTTCTTACTTGTTACTTTACTGTTGAATTTTATACATACTTACTTTTTTAATGCAATGCAGGAAAAGAAAAACTAAACAAAATGTTTAAGTTAAAAGTTAAACATTAAAAAACTATTAACCTTTAATGTAAATTTATAACTGTATTTGCTGTGTTTAAATGTAATTTATTTACTTATATCAATTGTAAAGTATCAAATTATATGTATACAAATTAGAATGTTATGTAAATGCATAATAATTATAGCAATGTACTCAATTTAAAGAAAACCATTCAAAACTGTTATTTTCCAACAAAAGTAAACAATTGAAAAAGTAAATTGATTTTTTTTGGAATATTTTTTGTCAACTTTTAGCATTTGCTTGATTTGAGAAAGAAATATTTAAATTAAGCCATTTACAAAGGAACATTACATACCCAAGAACAATTCAATGGGATTCCTGAGCTTGATGGTTTTATCTAAAAGTTCACTGTTTGGTATGATGTTAGTAAATTTAATTCTAATGTCTCCTCTTGAACATACATCAATTCTGTGTCTTTCCTTTTTTAATATGTTATTTATTCAACTAAAACTACTTTCAACTATACAAGATGTTGGAAAAGAGAAGTACTTTTGCTATTTCAGATCTCCATAAACAACAACTGCTCTCAATGGTCCCAGCAGGCATCAGCACATAAGGAAGCCCATGGAAGCTAATAGGCACGGACAGATTATTCGCAATATAATTTCGAGATTGAGCAATTAAGTGACAGTTCTCCAATCAGACATCTATTAGCTGTAGTTTTCCAGTTTTGATCTTGATTATGTTTTGTTTATCTTTCATGAACTCAGTGTCAATGCTGCTCATATGATATCCAAGAAAACCCAACAAAAGGAATTAAATGCTAAGAATAAGGTTTTGTTGGGAAGGATTGAGTTTTGGAGGGCCATAGACCATTGTAATATTGAAGATGCTTTTGCTATCCCTATTTTATCTACCTGTATATTTTTGCTGTAGTATGTTGTGGTTAAGGTAGGATTCCCTGCCTAATTTCTGGTTTGTTTTGTCCCCATGGAGTCATCACATTATATAAATACAAGTAGTAGAATATATTTTAGTTATTGTTTTTTTTAATAATTATAGCCTGTTTCTCTATCAAAAGATTCTAGGTGGCATACAACATCGGCAAAAAGAAAGCCTAAATAAATAAACCAATGAATCAGAACATCAAAATAAAAATAAAAAAAAAATCTTTGAACTGCATGGTGGCCCTCTAGAGGCAATTGGCAGGGTCTGAAAGCACATTTGACAATAAAACTACCTGGTATTTTAACCTGTTTTTGAAAACTGCAGCAGGCTGCATGTTCTTCTGGGACAGAAAAGTCCATAAAGTGAGGACTGTTGCAGCAATGGTTTGTCTTCTCAGCCTCACAATGCAGACTTTACTAGGGAAGGAAAAGTTCAACAGTCCCTCTCAGGATGACCAGACTGGAATTTGATCAATACAGGCAATCCTCATTTAATATCCATTCATTCAACAACTATTCATAGTTGCAATAGCATTTAATGAGAGACACTTATGACTGGTCCTCATAGTTATGGCTGTCACAGTGTCCCTATGGTCGTATGATTGCAATTCAGGTATGCAGTAACTGGCTTGCAATTATCATGTTGCAGCATCCTGGAATCATGTGATCGGCACTTGTGATCTTCACTGCCAGTTTCTTACAAACAAAGTCAAAGGGAAACCTGCAGGAGGTCACCAAAAGTGATCATGCGACCGTGGGATGTATCTCTGTGTGAGATTCAACTAATGATGGCAAATGGAACTGCTAGGCCTGTTGTCATAAGCGGTGTGGTCACCATGACACATTGCCTTACAACCACATCACTTAGCATCAGAAATCTTGTCTGAAACCATAGGTAAATAAGGAGTACATAAAACAATTGAAGATGTACACAATGTTTTCTTCTGGGTTCAGAGAATGCTTGTCTCTGTAGTTCTAGTTTCTGGGCAGGAAGTGTGCTTTCAAGTCCTGCTTGTGAGCTTCTCAGAAACATATAGTTGACCACAGAACAAAACAAGAAGCAAGTTTGTCACCCCCACTCACACTAACGGTGTGCAACAAGCCCCTTGAAGAAAGGTTGGGATGAAATGACATTGCTGGTATACAATCAGAGGAAAATACAGAAGGAGCAACAGAAGTTTAATCTCTTGAGCTGCTTGACCAATTGTATTGAGAATGTGTCATCTCAAATCACATTGGACAGCAGAGAGAGGCATGTCTGAAGTGTCCACGTACTGAGGACACTGACTCATTTAAGCTTAGCCTCTCTACTTTAGCTGTCTCAGATTGTCACATTGTAACATTCTGCTTCACATCAGATGTTAAAAGTCAGCCATTTTGCTAAGCTGCCATACAGTTTAATGGGATATGAAAAGCCTACAGTATCTGTCAAAAATTCAGCAGCTGGCAATTAACACGTCCTGCTTACTTCATTGTTCAAAGGTTGCAGGGTAAATCTGCAACAACAGAGTGGACAACTGAAGGTTGTGCTTGTGAGTATTCAAAGCTTCATTTAACAGGCAATTGGTAGGATCCTGTCAGAGACTAAATGTGTTTTCTTTACTTACAGGTCAAAGGAAATTTTGAGCTAACCAAAGCTAAATGGCTTGAGTATAAAGATGACTGTTTGAAGAGCCTACAAGAATCTAGGATTAGTACTGGTAAGGCAGAAATCCATCTTCCATCATCTACCACCACCAGCATGAACATAAGAACTCTTACATGTCCCCACCATGTTTTGTGGTCACCATACATTGAGGCAATGCACTTCAAAAGTCCATTGGCTTTCCAGGGCTACAGAGCAAAAGTAGAAAAGGCAGATTTGTTATTGTTTTCCTTTTTACCTGTATAGCGAGCATTGCCATATTGCTGGAAACCTCCACCTTGGATTTCTTTCCCTCTCTTATATGAAAGCAATTGTAAAGCACTGTGGTCATTGCCCCATTGCTTCCTAGCTTTCGGAGATGGCTTTGCTACTTGGGTGATGGTAGATTTCTCTTTTTTTCTCTCCTCACTATCCAAAGTAAATGTTGTGAAAAGAGGACTTTGGGCTTGATTTTTTTTTTGGGGGGGGGGGGAGAGGGCCTGTGACAGCCAATAGGATGGAAATAATTATAAAGTACACCCAGCTTCATGTGGGAAATAGATCCTGTTTTGGTTTGTCGAAAACATAACATAAACATATTGAAAATAGCTTTTGAAGAATGGAATCATAAAACAGTGGCTATACTATCAAAAATGTCAGTAATGATACCTGCTTCTATCAATAGATTATGTCCAAAAGATGTTACTCCAAAAATATCAGACGTAGAAGAAATTTAATATGACACGGTAGAGATGCTATTGAAAATGGCCAGGTCAAGAGAATGATTTAGGAAATAATGTTTCACTGGACCTACAGAAGAAATCAGCTGAAGTTTTAAAATTTAAAGGGGAATTACAAACGACAAACCAGGAGAATGACCTAGATAATTTTTTCCTAAGGGATTTACAAAAGAAGCTTTTATGATGGGCAAAGAAGAAATTAAAAACAAATCAAATCCTATGACAATATTTTAATGAGCTGAAAGTTTATGATTGTTAGAAGTAAAAGGTCTTTGATAATATTTCTATTCCAGAAACCTTTGTGGCCAAGTTCTTTGAAATCCAAATCAAATCTTTTCTTGAGAAAAACCAATGTCATTCTGAAAAATAGATATATTATCTTAACCCTATCTTAACCCCCATCTCAAAAGCTCTGTCCTGTTGTGGGAGATCATTCCATTCCAATCTTCCATCAAATACCAATTTTTCATAACAGAAACCTATTAATATCTCCATAAGCCATTTATAAAACAATATTTGCTTCACATTAAAGGCACAAATTCCTAATACCAAAGTCTTAACCACATGTAGAATAATTTCCACCCCAACAAATGTTCATGGTTATCAGTCAAAACAAGTCCTAGTTTTAGTTGAGGATAAATACAGTATACAAAATAACTTTTCTTTTCTTCTGCAACTGCTGAGATAAATGTTTCATTCTAAGTTTTATAAATCAAATATTTTATATCTTTTTTTCTGATATGGGTTTTTTGAAAGCAGATAATGTCTTGGTATTTTTAATGATTTTTGTTCTATTTTGATTAACATTTCCTCCATTTATATTTCTTCTAAAACATTTGTAATCCATGATCAGGCCAAAAATTCAGAAAAGTCAATAAATGGATCATCTAATTCAGCACTATCTCTTTCAGATACCTATTGCATCTGTTGTGATTTTTGGGTAACCTCTTCTGAAACCTCCATTTGTATCACCTCCAATTCTTCTTTAAATCTTTTTAGATATTCTCCTACCTTCTGAACAGAGTTCAATTGATCTATTGCAAAGTAAAAATCATGCTTTCCAGTCTGAGAAAATCTTTTTCTGCTTTACTCTTTTAGTCAAAAAAATAATATTCATTTTTCTGTGTAAAACCCTGTTAACATTTCTTTTAAAACAATGATCTTGAATTAAAATGCCTCTGTGAAATTTGATCCCTTGCCTTCTTTCTAACAAAACGTACTAAAACACCCCTTGGAACATTTCTAGTTCTGGCAAATCTAGAACGTACTCTGTAAAATTTATCATTTTCTGCCTCGTTATTCTCCTATTCTCAACAGAAACAGTTTGCTAGATCAATCCTTTCTGTAATATATTCATCAGAAGGCTCAGCAGTTGCTCTACAGCTCAAACAAAATTCCTTCACTCTTAATTCCAATAGAACCAAGTTGCCTAATTCTCTTTCTAACTCTGTGTCTATAAGTCCTGTCTTGCTTTCAAAAAAATTTACTTTGTGGAAAGAATCAAGATCAAATGTTAAATTCCAGTCACTTATTACTCAAGCCTATGCACAAGAATCTCGGCAACTAGCAATCAGCACTAAATCGGTGCTACATAAGTTAATAAAATTCAAGGGCAATAAGACTTAGATCACTGGTGGGAACATAAGAACTCCAGACTGATTCCTCTCTTGTCTCTGCCCTCAGGTCATGCCTCTTCTGCTGCTACACTTTGTTATTAATCTGTTTTACTTCTCCAGACTCTTTTTTTTAAACAGAGTTTTAAATCTTCCCGACTTCTTATTTCCTGACTTCCTTCATCTTTATAAATCTTTCATGATCCCATCTCATTTTGAAAGCTTAGAACCAATTAACTTAGTTTCAATTAAACAGTGAGTTTCGTTTATAAAAGAAAATACAATTATTTTAGATGGAGATTAAATGAAATGTTATTATAAAAAGGAGCAATAGCAAAGAACTGTAAAAAAGAAAGTAAAATATTTTTAAACTAATTTTAAATGAAGGCTTTAAAATAAAATGGGAAAATAAGCCAGCCTACTTACTTAGAAAATCCAGCTATCTGGAAAAAGTCTAATCTGGAAAAGATAGAAGGAAAGAGACAAAGTAGACGACTGACAGGAAAGTGGATGGATTTCATTATAGTGGCTACTAGTGCAACTTTGCAAGACCTGAAAGACCAAAGTTAGGAATAGATTATCATGGAAAAAAAATATGCATCTGATTGCTAGAAATAAAAAAAGAGCTGTTGCTGCTTTCATGTTTTCAACCATTACTGTTCTCTCTTTTTGTTTCCTTTCACTAATTTTATATCTACTGACATATAACACGAAGTTGTGACTTGGCCAAGATGATAATTAGCTGAAATATTATTTGTCTGCTTTATCTAAATCTTGGTTGTTACACATTTAAGCTTTCTGACTAACCTTTTCGCCTCTTGAGATCAATTTGAATTACTTTATCTGGTT
Source organism: Myanophis thanlyinensis (assembly GCA_017656035.1). NCBI lineage: Eukaryota > Metazoa > Chordata > Lepidosauria > Squamata > Homalopsidae > Myanophis > Myanophis thanlyinensis. The sequence goes on along the minus strand of JAEANM010029773.1, from coordinate 3,553 downwards.
TACCACATTGTACTTGCTTTTAGTATGTGGCCAAAGAAATTCTGAAAATGAAAAACAATGCAAAAAGTGCCTATATAGAAAGGGATTTTTAAAGAACGTAACATTCAAGATGTATATAAAGACAAAAAATAAGGATAAAGAAAAGACAAAGAGTGGAAAAGCAAAGGAGGGGGCCTAGAAAGTTATTTTATATTTATACTCCCAGGCCTTTTAAATGTATTTGTTATGGTTACAAACTGACAGTTTATATTTATTTTAATTGGTCTTGATATTGTTAGTTTAATAAGCTGAGTGTCCTAAATGAAATTACCATTTCTATCTACCTAGAATCTCAGCCAATGATGTTGGTTTGCAATATTGTGCAATGTTAGTGTAAAAACAATAACAGAATAAAGTTTGTGATAAAGAAATAAAACGTGAGATGACTTCATTTAAACATTGGCTTGGTCTCAAAGATATCTGTTCAATTTATGGAAAAAAAACAAGTTGGTTACTAGTTGCACTTAATATACTACTTATGGTCTGCATTTAAACCTGTTTTCAGAAAGGTAGCTTGATTACAAATAGTAATTGTATGTACACACTAAATAACAAATTTGCTACGTATTGCTAATGTGATTTCTGAAGAGCTTAGTTTAGAGACATTGCATTCCTTGGTGATCAATTTCTTTTAACATTTAATTAACTTTCAAAAATATTCTCTCCCTCCTTCTTCACAGGAATATATTGTAATGGAAGTTTTGATCAATTTGTTTGCTGGCCTCATTCTCCACCAGGAAATGTCTCTGTTGCTTGTCCATCTTATTTACCATGGCTTAAAAATGGTAATGTAAACTTGGAAAGTGCTAAATTGTAATACACTATATATTTTTTCTTCCCTTTTGGAGTTTTATATTTGGTACAGTGCACCATGATCTAAAATGAAATTCTTCTATGCTAATAGTATCTGGTAGCTTTTGGAGAAATAACTAAATTACAGTCTGATTCTGCTATCATCAGCAGAGAGTATAGCAAGTATAAAAACAGTGGTATTAAGATCTAGAACTTGATTGTTTTCCTACATTTAGTCCCTAAAACTGAACATCTAAGTCCATAGATTTGGGATGGGGCACCCCTGACTTTCCAGGTGTCCTGAACTGCAGTTCCCACCATCTTTTACCATCGGCCTGCTAGCAAAATTGGGCGGCGTTCAGCAGTCTTTGGAAGTACTGCACCCATAACTATTGCAATAGGAGTGATTGTGTCATTTCTTTGCAATGCCAAGTATGGTATGACATTCTACAATTATATTTGCGCATCTGTGCCAATGCAAAGTTCTTTCTATGCAAAACCAATAGTTCTGTGTGCGTAACATGGCAAATCTGGAGTGATTTTCTTAGGATATTAGCTAATGCTTAACATAGCCAAATGACAAGACATCCCACTCCCGAGAAGCAAAATGCAAGATTGATATATTCACATTTTTAAAATTTCTAGTCAAATGGAACATAAGTAGCAGAAATAGAAAGATTTCTGTTGGCTAAAGATCAGTTGGCTGTGTTTATATAAGCATGATCATCACAAAATGATTGTGACATCAACTGATGGAAACAATATGAAACGATCTAAAAATCATGGAAAACAGAAAAAAGTGTTCATATGTCTTCAAATATAATTGTTTTCGGTGAGAACTGTTCATAATCAGCCGTGCTTAGGAAACAAATACATTTGAAAGGATGGATGCCTTAAATTACCCACTGATACATTTTATTTTTTCTATACATTTTTTCTATACATAGAAAAAGACCCCAATTAGGTTGAATTAATTAATGCTTTGCAACCTCAAGTGAAATTTATTTAAAGTGTGACAAAGATATTAAAAGCTATTTAAAGAAATACAGTCTTATCCCATGGGTTTAGGCTTTTAAAAAGATTTAAAAACAGGGGATTCTGCAGATTTGACAGTGTTAATCCACTGAGCTTTCTACAGTTACCTCCCAAATAAACAGGCATTACAAAGAGCTGCCCTACAGTAAGCCAAGTCTCTTTTCTTTGGTCTTTCCACGCATGGGATGAAAGGGTGACAGCAATAAACCAGAGCTGAAAAATGAAATGCATGGCTTGACCTTTGAGCTTGTGTCTGTTTACTTTTAGGAAGTGCAAGGAAAGTATACAGAGTCTGCTTGGACCAAGGGATTTGGCAAAACATTGAAAATACAACAGAGGTTTGGAATAACCGCTCAGAATGCGTTGTGGAGAATCATTTCAAAGTAAAAGTGAGCAGAGTCATCTTTTATGGGAGACACATTCACTATTTAATGTTCTCTGGAAATTCTCTTTTCTCTGGGTATCTACTTTTGGCCTACTGAATATAGACTAGGTAAAACTTGGCTAAATGCCAGTAACTGTGAGAGGGATCTTGGAGTCCTAGTGGTTAATCACTAAAATATGAGTCAACAGTGTGTGGCAGCAGCCAAAAAAGTCAATGCAATTCTAGGCTGCATTAATAAAGAGATAGAGTCAAGATCAGGCGAAGTTCTAGTATTGCTTTAAAAGGCCTTAGTAAGACCACACTTGGAATACTGCATTCAGTTCTGGTTGCTACAATACAAAAAAGATGCTGAGACTCTGGAAAGAGTGCAGAGAAGGGCAACAAAAATGATTAGGGGACTGGAGGCTAAAACATACGAAGAAAGATTACAGGAATTGGGCATGAATGAAAAGAAGGACTGGAGGGAAGGTATGATAGCATTGTTTCAATATTTGAGGGGTTCCTACCAAAATGTGTGTGTGTATCTAACTATTTTCCAAAGCACCAAAAGGCAAGACAAGAAACAATGGTTGGAAAGAAACCAAGGAGAGAATTAACTTAGAACTAAGAAGAGAATTCCTAACAGTGAGAGCAATTAGAATAGCTTGCTCCATCACTGAAGGCTTTCAAAAAGAGACTGGACAACCATTTGTCTGAAACAATATAGGGTCTCCTGCTTGAGCATGGTGGATGGACTAGAAGACCTCTGAGGTCCCTTCTATTGTTCTATGTTCTGTCTTATTCGGTACTTTGATTACAGCTCACCTATGGTGCAACTTACCTTGCATGAAAATTTGTTTTAGCAAAGAGGATTAGCACGATTTAGACTGGAGGCTCAAGGGAGTCCCCCTCCCTCTCTTACTTGGGATCCAAGACTACAGAGTTTATTCAAAAAAAGCACATCAATCTGAGAGACAAGCCACAAATACACTCAGCAAGAGCCCACATTTGATTTAGTTTCTTGACTATACAGCCTCCTTTGAGAATTGGCATACTGGATTTCTGTACCCCAAAGAACCCTCACTTGTAACGATTTTTTGCAAGATGAGTTCAGAAGTATAGTTTTAACAATGTTATGGCTCCCAGGTACAAAATATAGAAACATTCAGGCACAGGCACAGGCACAGGGATTAGATAGCACATATGATCTATTTTCCACAATGGCCCTCTATAAAGAAGAGGGGAAGTCAGTATAGAATGGAGGTTTGGCTAATAAAACAAAATAAACAAATCTTTCTTGCAAAGAAAGAAAGAAAGAAAGAA
>JAEANM010029772.1:0-10124 GCA_017656035.1 Myanophis thanlyinensis | reverse complement strand
GCCAGACCAGCTAGCTGAAAGAGATGGGTTTTTAGTGCACGCCGGAAGGCCTGGAGGTCCACAATGGTCCAAATCTCCGGGGGTAATTTGTTCCAAAGGGGGGGCGCAGCCACAGAGAAGGCTCGTACCCTCGGGGCTGTCAGACGGCACCATCCCAACAGAGGAACCCCGAGGAGGCCTGCCCTGTGGGAATGCACTGGTCGATTGGAGGCTGATAATGGCAACAGGTTAATAATCATATTCCAATTTTTTTACTGCCTCCAAGATAACATATTGAATGATATCCTTGTCTATTGAACTTATCACTGACATCTGTTTATGCATAAGTTATGTTTACAAATAAACAAACATATAAACAAGGTATTACAAAGCTCATGAACTATTCTCTTACTTTCAAACCAGTCCCACCTTAGCTTTGCAACAGTAGAAATAATATTCCTGACATGGTTAGATTTTAACATGTGTAATTTCAACGTGTCATATTTGTATCAACTTTTACAAATCTGTTTGCTGCCTAACAGTAATTGTACAATTTATTTCCTTAGTAGATAAAAGATAATTTTATTTATCAAACATATTTGATAAAGAAAAACTTTTATACTTAAGCTTTGTTTGAAGTATTCAAATATTTTATTGCTCATATTATAGGGCCTACTGAAGTAATTGTGTACTTAAGAGATAATGTCAATGCAATAGAACATGGTTGACAAGATAATAGTCTCCTGTAGCAATATAAATGTCAAGGCAAAGCTGACAAATATGTAAAAAAAAAAATCACATGCATGCAGAAAGAAAATAAGTTTTGTTTGTGTTCAGAAGTGGTAACTTGCAATTGGCTTGAATTTAATCATTTTATTCCTGTGATTGCTTCATATAAATATTGGGAAGAACAAAATCAAGTAAAGTTGATTTTATTGTTATTTCAACAATATACAGTACAGTACACAGTGAAACAAAACAACATTTCTCCAGGACCAAGGTGCTACATCAGACAACATAGATAAAAAAAGAAAAAGAGCAGGACACAGAACTACACATAGATCTAAAACTAAGAACTTAGAGGAAAAAAAAGCTAAATATACAAGTATTTATCATTCCAGTTTCTTTGAGTTGAGGAGTCTGATGGTTTGTGGAAAGAAACTGTTACACAGTCTGTTTGTGCAGGCCCAAATGCTTCTGTACCTTTTTCCAGATGGCAGGAGAATAAAGAGCATGTATGAGGGATGTGTGTGGTCAGCCACAATGTTTCTGGCTTTATGGATGCAGCGTGTGTTGCAAATGCCCATGACAGAGGAAAGAACAATCCTGATGATCTTCTCTGCCATCCTCACTATTCGCTGTAGGGTCTTGCAATCTGAAACGGTGCAATTCCCAAACCAGGTGGTGATGCAGCTTCTCAGGGTGCTCTTGATGGTCCCTCTGTACAAGGTTGTGAGGATGTGTGGTGGAAACTGTGCCTTCCTCAATTTCCTCAGAAAGTAAAGACACTGCTGGGTCTTCCTTGTTATGGAACTGATGTTGAGGGACCAGGTGAGATTCTCTGTCAGGTGAACATCAAGGTGCTCTATATGATCTCCAAGGATGGAGGAGCCATTGATGTTCAGTGGGGAGTGGTCGTGTTGTGTCCTCCTGAAGTCAACAACCATATCTTTTGTTTTGTCTACATTCAGAGACAGGTTGCTGGCTTTACACCAGTTCATTAACTTCTCCACCTCCTCTCTGTATGCTGTCTCATCGTTCTTGCTGATAAGACCCACCACGGTCATGTCATCAGTGAACTTTATGATGTGATTTGAGCTGTGCATTGCTATACAGTCGTGCATCAGCAGGGTGAAGAGCAGGGAACTGAGCACACAGCCCTGAGGGGCTCCAGTGCTCAGTATGATGGTGTTAGAAGTGTTGTTTGTGATCCGGACTCTCTGAGGTCTTCCAGTCAAAAAGTCCAGGATCCAGTTACAGAGGGAGGTGGTCAGGCCCAAGAAGGTCAGCTTCCCCATCAGGTGTTGGGGAATCATAGTATTGAATGCTGAACTAACGTCTATGAACAACATTCATACGTTTTTGTTTTCTAGGTGAGTGAGGGCTAGATGGAGTGTAGGGAAAAGGCATCATCGGTGGAGTGATCCGAGCAGTATGCAAACTGCAGTGGATCCAGTGTTCCACTATTCATTCTATTCCATGTACAGAATTGTTATCAAGATTGTAATATGGTTAGCGTTGGCTGGATAAAGTCAGAACTATCTAGAATATATTTCTGGAACTGAATCCTCCCCCATGTGGCACATTTTTTTTGTTGTTGTATAGGTTTAGTTTTATTGTCTTATGGAAAAATCACTTTTTTGTCAGGATTCCTTGATCTGCTTTCAGCTTGCACAAGCAATATTGTGAAGAAAATACTGAACAATTATTTGACAAACAATAAATAATCCTTCTTGGAGCCAGATGAGGAGACTATGTGAATAAACCCTAAAATGAAGCTTCTTCAATTAGTTCTGCCAGAATTAAGTTGTAACCTCCTGCATTTTAAACCCAGCTAATTTTTCTCTCTGCATTGTACTTCTCACATTAAAAATTTCAGCATTCGTGGATATTTATATTCTCTGAATTTGATTGTTTTCCTGCATAGGTTATATTATCAGGCTAGATAACATCATCAATGCACAGGAGAGAAAATTTGTTGTTGATTTTTTATATATAGTAGCTTCCTTTGTCAGTCTTGACTGAGTATTTTTTCCTCTTATGGTTCCTAAATTGTTGACATTTTGGATCAGGCCAGGCCCAAAATTGCTAGGAAATTGAACAAATCAACAGCACACCTCCTTTTTTAGTCCCTTCATGGAAGACAGCCTATTTTTTGGAAATGAATTACTATTGTCTTCCTTCTAGGGATGAGAGAGACTGACTGGCCCAATATCACCCTGTTGGTTTTGTGCCTAAGGCAGGACTAGAACTCATATTTTTTCAGTTTCTATTCTGTCTAGGCTAATCTTATTCAATAGCACTTAGATAGTGCCCCATAATACTTTACTGTATTCTCTGGGTAATTTGCAATATAGAAGCATTATTTGCACATTTCCCCAACAATCTGGATCCTCATTTTATTGACTTCAGAAGGATGGGAGGCTGAGTCAACAATGAGTCTGTCAGGATTGAATTCCTGGATGTGGGGCAGAGTTAGATGCATTCTAACCATTGTGTCACCAGGGCTTTTAACCACCAAATTGACATTTAAGCACCATTTACCTTAAATTCAAATAAAGAAATAAATAGCCCAGGTCACAGAGTGCATATCTCCCAAGATCCACTTCCAGATAAGAAAAAAACCCAGCACTGATAAACAACCAGGGAAGAAAGAATAACCTAATCAAGGAATCATCAACCAATCTGAGAAATCACCAATAGCCCAATATTCATGTTTCTATAAATTTTGGGAATGTTTTCATACAAAAGTAAAGCAATTTAGGAAATCAAATGGATTAATGATTTGGCTTTTATTTCACTACTAGGTAGAAAGAACTGGAAAATTACATGATTGATTCCATTCAATGAAAATTTTGTTCAAACTACATTTTAAAACAAAAGCTCCAATCAAATCTCAAAGGCAATTGGATTGAATTTGATATCAAATGTATTTGATATCAAATCAAATACCATGACTCAATAAAGAGACTCATGACTGACTGAAGAATTCTGGGAATTGAAGATCACAAGTTTTAAAGTTGCCAAATTTGGAGATCCCTGGTTTATAGAGACAAAAGTGAGAAGGGACTGAACAGTGTGATGATATTGATATAAACTACTTCGTTATTTTCATCTACTGTAATTTATAAAACAGTAAAGCAGTTCCAGGTATTTTGAATATTCCTCAGTATAATCTACAGTCAATTCTATTATTTTTTCTAGAGACATTTTTCTGTATTGTCTAGTGTTCTAAAATCAGACTGAAGCTTCTAGAAAGAAAGGCATCTCTGCAATTTTGTCCATACTCTTGCTCTAAATTTGGAAACAAATCTTTCAGATATTGATTTTGCATAGCAATTCATTTTGTTAACCTTATATTTGTGTTGCTATATTACCTTCATTCTTAAAAAGAAATCAATACAAACTTTTTCCTTATTTAATCTATTTAGGTACATGTTTTACTTAAACTATTCACTTTAATTATGTAATTTCTCTGTATTTAATGTTGTTTGGTTCTTGAAAATGAATTTGAGGAGCAGATCTTTTATTAATACATGCAACTATATACAGGTTTTCATTGGCAACATGAACAATAGTATTTGGAAAACTGGATATTGGATATTAGGTGGTATATTTATTCAAGATGAATGAAGAAAGAAAGGTACATTAAAGTGACCCCTTTTCTCCATCATTTCTATTTCTGCTATTTTGATACATTTGCTTGGTTGGCATTTTTGGGGTTATTTTTTAAGTGGCAGGCAAAGAAATTAAGCTTTTAGTTGTATTTAATTATTCATTTAATTATTCTTACCTAGTAGTTTTATTCCATCTTTTGCCCATCTTTTGCAAAAAATGGAATAAAAATCAATGGTACCTATTTAAATCACTTAAGATTTGCAGATGATTTTGTTCTCTTCTCACAAGACCCAGAAGAGCTACAAAGACACATACAAGAGCTGCACAAAGCAGGAGAACCATTTGTTTTAAAAATAAACTTGAAAAAGAGCCAAGTTATGTTTAATAAATTCCCCAAAGAAAGAAAAATATATACCTGGAGAAGAATTATATGTAGTAGATCGCTACATATTCCTTGACCAATGAATCGCAATGGAAGGTGACACAATAAAGGAAATTGAATAGTATTAAATGTGGGTGTCAGGTCAAGCTAAGCATAATTTTCAAGAACATCCCCCTTTGTCTGAAGAGAAAAGTTTTTGATCAATGTGTGGTACCTGCTCTAACATATGCCAGTGAAACATGGACACTAACCTCACAATCGATACAAAAGCTATGAGTGGTGCAAAGAGCCATGGAAACATGCAGGGCATTACAAGACAAGATAGAAAGACCTGCACATGGATTAGAAAACAAAGTATGCAATATCATCAAGAGAGCAAAATAATTGAAATGGAAATGAGCTGGTCACATAGCAAGAAGAACCGATGGCAGGGAGACTAAGGCAGTCATAGAATGGATCCCACTTGATAAAAAGTGTCCATGAAAGAGTCCTAAAATGGGATGGATTGACAACATCAACAAGTATTGCAGGCCCAATTGGCAAAAGAAAGATCAGGACTGTTATTGGTTGGAAACATGCAGAAGAGGTCCTTATCCTGTAGTGGATAGACAATGGCTAAAATGATGATGACCTATTAGTTTTATCTTTGTAATTCTTATTGTGGTTGATTTGGTCTGTCTAAGTTTTATTGCTTTTGATAATGTTGTAAGCTTTCTTAAAGCATTAGCCCTGAAAGGCAGTATATAAATCCAGTCCATCAATCAAAAGCCTGTAAATCTTGATTTACAATGTAAGATACTGTTACTTCCTCAAAAAAATATTGTTGGAAAGTTTCAGTGATCTCCTACTTTAAATGGTCTTTAGACAGTCTGATTTATTAAATGAATTAAATGAGTTCTTTACTATTAATACGCATCTTTTTAAAGATATAATTATCATTCTAGTTTCCCATGCTTCCAATAAGTCCCAAGAAAGACCCAACAAGAAACTCTTCTGATGGATTTTTCCAGCAGTCATGCAGTGTGGAAGTTCTGCTCTGCAGAAGTTGTTGGACACTACACACTTGAAGAAATTTGGAGAAGTCATTCATCCAATGTCTCTGCTTACAGTTTTGGTAGAGAGTTTCAAAGGGCCATTTGTGATTGACTCTGGATGGCAGCACCTAACTCACCTTAGCTATCATCCAAACAGTAACCAACATTGGACATGTTTAGAAATTGGATGAGAAATTAGAAAAATCACCCCAGAAAAACAATAGCAGCAAATCATTTCAGTATTCCTGCCAAAGGCCTACATGGACTGTCATGGCTTGAATCAAGACTGTCTTTACTATTTTCTTTTTACTTGTCTGTATATAGAGAATGAATTTATTCAGAGAATGTGACAAAGTCTTGCGGATAAGGAAATAATTATAACATAGAAATCTATAGTAGGATTTTCTTTCTTTGCCCATAAAGAAAAATGTAGTAAAGAGTGTAATGCTGTGTACAACATAACAAACTAATAGAATTCTTGGAGCAAACAATTTGATGCAGAATTCATGCCCTATTGTGAAAGTTTGAAGGAGAAGGCAAGTAGATACATCATTGTCTGCATTATACAATAACAGAATGTAGGCAATTCAGCTGATGCATCTGAGTGTTTTTCAACAGCAGAAAAATTCCAAATATGTTTGTGGGTAAAGAAAGTATTGAAGAAGAGATGGCAAGAGATATTACTGTAGTTAATAGTGATGTTAGGGAGCAGGACAGATGGAAGTAATAGCAGTAAGCTGTGGATCTAACATAAATACATTTTTAATTCCAATTAAATGAGCAACTAAAACAAAGCCAACCTACCTGCCTTCACTGATTTATTTATTTACTATTTCTTTTAAAATAATAAAAGTGATAAAGAATAGAAATACAATAAATAATTATAATAGAGTTGCTGTTCATAGGTTCTTAAAAAAGGAAACAATGCATAAAAATGTTTTTTAAAAAAATAAGAGAAAAAAACAACAGAAAAAATATAATATATTGGGACCAGAGTTACAATTCTCTATATACTTATCTAATGTAAATAGTTAAGTACATATACAGTATATTTATTTTAAACATTTATATAAATACCATTCATCTTTAGCCTACTATATTTTGTAAAAAATGAATTCCATATTTCATTATACTTACATATACAAGGCCTAAATCTATAGGCAATCCACTTATAGGTGGAAATTGTAATCCCCTTTTCAATCTGTTGAGTTACTGGGGCCATATACTCATCTTTCCAAAGTTGCAATATTGGTCTTTTGGGATCCACTTACATTATTCAGTGATTAATTTCCATGTAACAGATATTTAATTCAAAAGTTTATTGATAAGAAATATCTATAAAAACTAATGGTAGATTTTAGTTTTAAAGGATTTAGCCAGTTGTTCCACCATCACAGGTGTCTCTGAAGCTAAACCCTCCCACCTTTACTATGACAAAATGGTAATAATTTATTTAATTAGTATTTATCCACATTTTTATTCTTTTAAAAGCAAAGAACCTATATAGCAAAAAGCATAATCTTATGGAAAACCTGAGATGAGTCAGAAAAATGCAGGAAGTAAATTGTACTTGTTTTTTCAATGTTATAATAATGTCTGGAGCATGGTAACCATTCTTCCCTATATTTTTCACTGACTTCAAAGCCTTGCACATTGATAGCAACAACAAACACTTAGACTTACCATATATACTGTTTCACAGTGCTTTACAGCCCTCTCTAAGCAGTTTACAGAGTCAGCATATTGTCCCCAACAATCTGGGTCCTCATTTTATCCACCTCGGAAGGATGAAAGCTGAATTAACCTTGAGCCAGTGAGAACTGAGCTCCAGAAGTAACTTGCACTACTGCATTCTAACCACTGCACCACCATGGCTCAATTAAGATTAAGATGGTCAGGACCATCTGAATCACCGGGGAAAGGATATTCCTTAGAGCATGCATTGTGATGGAGAAGGCACGTTTCCTGGGTCCTGCCAAATGACACTGCTTATATAACCCAAGAGATGGGGATTTGGAGTATGTCCACCCTGTCAGATCTTATTAGACATTATACATGGTTGGAATGTTCTAACTTTCAATGTTGCATCAGCCTCCACCCTAAGGTTAAGGGAGGTAGGAAATCTCTATGGATCCCTGTCTCCCAATGGAAGAACCTATTAGTGACTAGGGGTCCTAACTAGGACAGAGGCCCTCAATGTTCAATTGAACCTAAGAAATGGATATTTCTATTGCACTGCAATTGAACTACCATCTTAGCTGCACAGAAGAATTTCTGCCTGCGTTTAAATTAGAGTTGGTTGCTGCTGGGACTGAATTATTTCAACTTGAGATAATTCTGGATTTTATAGCTCTTGAGATAATCATGAGCTTGTCCGAGCTATTATCAGTCTATCTAATCTGATAGTAGGAAAGATAAGAACAATTCCTTTGCTGTGGATAGATTTATATGATCTTGGAGGTTAATCAGCATCACTAATTTATGCCAGGAAATAGGCCAGTTTTGATGATCCTGCCAAGTATTTGATGGCTCTCATTGGTCTTCCAAAGGCAATTCAGGAACTTCCCAATAGTTTGGAGAGCAGCCCTGTGGAGAATCTTATTAACCTCTAAAACACAAAGGGAGTGAGGAACCCCAATAAAATTATTTCTGAGCACCAGTCCTTGTATTACATTTACAGATGGCTCCCTGGCTTTTGAGGTCTGAGAGGTGAAATGCCAGAAGTGACACTGGCAGAAAATAAGGATTGAATTAAATTCAATGTGGATATAAGTCACATTCTGGTGAGAAACACTTTCCCTGAGAATGGGCTCCAGTACAAGTCCAAAAGCTTGAAACCTCTGGTCCCAGTGACTGACCCAGATTGGATCCTGCAACATTAACCTGACATGCACAGTATATTTGCCTTCATTTGTGATAAGCTCATTCTGTCAGCCCTGGACTTGGCATCCAGTCTGGGGCTGCCACTCGCGAGCTGGAACCCCGGATGCCATATCTCTTCACCGCGGCCAGACCATCAGCTGTGCGAGGAACAGATGATGTGCACAGTCGGTGCCATGGGCTGCCTGTACGGGGAGGAGTGAACTATGCAGCCCAACTGTCAGCTGTGCAAGAAACAGCTGATGGGTGCAATCGATGCCATGGGCTCCATGGGGGGAGAGAGCTGCCGGTGTTGGAGCATCGCCCGAGCTGGGGACTAAACAGCTGTTGGGCACAATGGCGGTAGCCTGGGACAATCAGCAAGGAACACCCCCAGCCAGCCCACACTTGAATGGAATCAGCTGCTGAGTGCAGGGAAGCACCAGCAGCAATACAGACATGCACTATTCATCTCCACTCTGGATCAAACATGGATAGTTTTGGCATGGTGGGGCAGGGTGGGGGCACATGCATGGTGGAAGGGTGTGGCTGAGAGCACATAACTGGTGGTGGGAGCACTTGGGTGCAGTGCTGACTTCACTTCACTCCATGTGTGTGTCAGTACATGCCAGAGGTGTATGGCAGAATAAACCTGAGTTCTTCAACCTTCATCTGAGTGAGTTTCTTGTCTCTGCTGTAACCTTTCAGAACCTGACACATTCATGCTTACACTATGGCAGCAAGGATGTCAAACAACACTATGGCAGCAAGGATGACAACACTGGAAGTTTTGAAAAAAAGATTGGATAAACCATTTGTCTAAAGTGGTGTAGGTTTTCCTGCCTAAGCAGGAGGTTGGACTAGGAGACCTCCAAGATCCCTTCCAACTCTGTTATTCTAAATTGGAACTACTTCTCAGTTATTTTGTCTCTGAGTACTGCCCAGAGATAATCAGAATCTTTCAGGAAAGGATAGGTTGGAATAGTTAATAACAACCTAAAATAGACTACCTGAGCTGGGGATCAGAGTTCAGTGGGGTGCCAAGTGTGATGTCTTGAATTGTTAACCAGGGGGGAGCTTCCTGCAACCTAGATCTCTGAAAAGATGACCCAACAAATTCAGGGTTGTCCAGTTACCTTTAAAGTTCTTTGTAGCTTATTCCAGGTAAGAATATGACATGGTAACAATGTTCCAATATCTAAGGGGTTGCCACAAAGATAAAGGGATCCACCTACTCTACAAGGTACCTGAAGGCAAGACATGAAGCAATGGATGGAAATTAGTGAAGGATAGAAGCAGCTTAACACTAAGAAAAAATTTCTTGACAGTTACCATAGAATAGTGGAACAACTTATCTCCAAGGTTTTAAAGAAGAGATTGGAAATGGTATAGGGTTTCCTGCTTCAGCAGGAGGTTTAGGTTTTAGGTTTTTAGGTTTTATTTGATTTATATACTGCCCCCTCTCCCTAGGGACTCGGGGCGGTTCACAGCCAATAAAAAACATAGATACAATGACAATTTAAAAACCTATT
>JAEANM010029771.1:0-10124 GCA_017656035.1 Myanophis thanlyinensis | reverse complement strand
CAATGCTTGTGCTGTAAATAAAGAGCTGTTGTCACTTAAGCCTTTCGCATCTAGCCTCTTATTGAAGGAATCAAACAGATGGTATAGTTCACACTTGGTCAAGGTGTGCATTTGCTGTGAATGTAGCATCCTTGCTTACTGGACAGGCTCGGGTCCTTAAAATATATTCCTCGTCACATATACACAGATTCTGATATACACTTATGTCCTTTTTCTTTGGAATATGTTGAAAACTTTGATCAATTTAACAATAAGCAGAACTCACAGATAAACAAACTCCAAAACTGGGAAAAACACACAATTGACATTACTTTCCTTCCCCTTAAAAAGAAAATGTGGAATTTCCAGGACAAAGGGTCTAGATAAAAGGAAGCAGAAGGGGTTTAATAAAGATTGCTGAAGAAAGAATAGAATTCTTTTAAGCAGAATGTCACCATTGCAAAAAGAAGTATCAGTATTTTTTAAAAGAGAGCTAGAAATAAATTGGCACAGTTACTGAACTCAGCTAATGTTAAGGGCCTGCAGAGATCAAATTGGCCCAGAAGCCTTGTCTAGGTGCCTTTAGTGACTTGAATAAAACTTCACACTAGTGGGCTTTATAGTTAAGCACTGATTTGAAATTATTTTGCTTCTCATCTCAGCCCAGAGCAAAGTGGGCTAAAGTCCCTGTGGGAGAGGGGGTGGTATATAAATTAAAATAATAATAATAATAATAATAATTGAATGGAGTCAAATGTGAGGATTCCTCCTTGCAATTTGAAAGTAGTTTCACATTGGGAATAGAAAACTTGAACTGCAGCAAAATAAAATTCTTCTATGTCATACCCAGGTAAAGATATTATTTTTCTCAAAAGATAAGCAAGATTATTTCCTTGTCATCAGAAGCCCCAGTGTCATTGAGAAAGAGAAAACAGAGGCTTTAATATCTTGATTTAGAGCAGGGGTGTCAAACTTGATTTCATTGAAGGCTGCATCAGGGTTCTATTTGATCTTGGAGGTGGTGGGGAAACATGGTCAAGGTAGGCATGGCCATCGTCACTCATGTTGGAGGGCGACTATGAAGGCCCGAGCACTCTGCCAGTGAAAAAAGAGCCCGGGAACCTCCTGAGCTCAGTTTTTGCTGGCAAATGCACAGTGAGCCAGTCCTTCGCTGCTTCTAGGGTGGCCCTTTGGGCCATATCTAAGCACCTTGCAGGCCAGATCCAGCCTGCAGGCCTTGAGTTTGACACCCCTGATTTAGAGGACTCTAATAAAATATTGGTAGTTCAAAGCTGAACTGTGGGGTCTTTGGTGCTCTCTGAATTTGTTTGTTTTACTTGCAGATGTTTCATTACCCAATTAAGTAACATCTTCAATGCCAGAAGAGAGTGGGATTTGCAAACAGTTTTTAGACACTTACCACTTGATCGTTTTCAACCCTGTTTGAAAATTAATGCCTGGTTTAGGCTTCAAGCAGCAAATACAACTGTAAATAGATGCCTTAATTGTAAACTGATCTATTTACTTCCTGCCAGAACCTAGTTGTGTTATGAAACTCCATTTTCAGCATCCTTACATTCTGTCTCTAACTTTCTTGCTGAATACATGTATTTACTTAAACATGAATAGAAGTTTAATTACAATTACAATCCTGATAGAGAAGAATCCTGGTGTTCAGGTTTTCACTAATAGGAGAAATCACCTAATGATTACCTGATCAATATAATAAGGTCAAGGACTCATTCCTCTTTTTTATTTATACTTTTTGACGTATCTTATTACAATACTGTAATACTAAAGCCTCTCATTTACAAAATGATTCACATACAGTCTTGCATATCAGTTTCTTCCAGTGTCTTCTTAATCTTTCCTCTCTCCTTATGTGACTTATATCTCCTATGAAAAATTGGTTAAGTGCCATGCATATGATAATTCACTGATTAAATTTAGCATTGAAGGCATTTTAATTGAAGCATTCTAAATTACAAGGAATTCAAAAGAAACCCAATCAGTCTCTTTTTTTCCTCATGTCACTGTAATGAAGAGAGAAAAACACAAAGAGTCATCCCACTAAATTAATGACCTTCAACTAGCAAATTAAAAAGACATTCATCTTCTCAGCAAAATAATCACTGTAGCACAAGGTTCTTATGCCAAATACAACAGCTGGTAAGCTATTACCAATGACTGTAGAGCAAAAGGGAGATGAATGATAATGCATATTTTTCTACTAAATATTGATCAGTATGTCACCAAATTCTATAAATCTATTCCCTCTGCTGTGTATCATACCCAGATGTGAAACTGTTTGTATCATTCCCTAACCACAGGGCAATTCCAGTCATTAGATACTCAAATGGTTTTTAATATAAATTTCTAAGCATTTTCTTCTTTTTCTGTGTCATAAAAAAGTATTATTCAAAAAGAAAGTCAGCCCTGAATTTAAGACAATTTCCTGCAAAGGAAACGTGTGCATATGCTTCATGCATGTGTCTATGGGAATAATGCTTGAAGCCTCATTCTAAGACAAAGCAGATTTAGAACAAAGCAATAAATTTAGATTGAGTTAATCATCTATATACCTATGATCATTTATCAAGATATCTGAGTTCCGTATTACTCTCTTATGCCATTAAATATTGTCAGGAAAACATGTTTCTCCTTTCAACCGAAGCAGCGAAAAGAAGTATAGATGGAAACAGAGGAGAGAAAATGCACAAGGAAAGGATAAGTAAATGGAGGGAGATTATGTAAGACAAGAGATGACTATCAGAGAAGAAAAAAAGAAGCCCTGTTTAGATATTACAGAAAAGTTTATGCAAATATTAATCTTTAAGCTAGACTTGAAGTCATTTATACCTTACCATTTTACCTGTTTTCAGCAAGTTGTCTTTTCTTTTATTCTCCCCACTCTCAGATGATAATTATTAGGGAAACCTATCTTCTTATTGGGTTAACATGGTAAGAAAATACATAGGTCATACCTAGGTAGTACTGTAGATATTACTTTTCAAAATGACAAAATACAAACAAAATATTGTTAAAGTTTACAGAATCTAGCTGGTAATTAGAACCTACAAAAATGCTTCAATTTAATGTCAGTTAAAAACAGCTGGAATTTGAAGGACACAGCATTCAATCGTCAGGTTGTATGATTTATTTTTAGGAAATCTATTTAGACTAACCGAAGGTTGAAACTTACTGCTTCTGACATAAAAACACTGCCCTTAGGCACAGTTTATATCACAGATGATCTGAAACAGACATGCCAAGTTACAAAGGAAGCATATATTTCCTTTCCTTTCCTTTCCTTTCCTTTCCTTTCCTTCTATTTTTAACGTGCAACCTGATAGTCTAAAATCTATAACTCTGCTGCTCTAATTCTACCACTTTTAACCTCCTTAGCTTTGCCTCTTGAGGCTTCTCTTCTTCAAACCATAATTCCTTATTTCCATTTCTATTCCAGTCCACAATTCTACTTCATCGACTCAATAATCCTGTTTATCTGTTCTTTATTCTGATAGTCCCCTAAACCTTGTGATACATTTGGCCCTCTTTCTCTCCTATAATCTATGGTCCTACCTAATTGTAGTTGATCCCATTCATGATTTCATCTTAAAGCCTGAGTTAGGTATGTCCTCGGCTTCAGTCGGAGTTCTCCTTTTTGAAAATTTAATTCTGTAACTGACCTGGAAAGTATACCAGAATGTGTTATGATAGACAAGATAATTTGTTTAAGAGGCTTGGCTCTGGATACTTCATCTTATTTCCCATGATTGAATTATTAGATATTTCTGGTCATTTTTCTGCTCAGAATGATATCTTCCATGTTATCCTCCATTTTATCCCACAGTACACGGTATATTTCTAGAGCTGATAAGCACACAAGGTCATGAGACTGGTATGTTTCTTATTTATCAGCTGATGAGCTATAGATGCATTAACTGCTTTCATGGAGAAGATTATACAGAATCTCAAGAGGTTTTTTGAAAGAATATGGGCACCTTATCATTGAAAAAAAATCATGTACAATGAATCTCCTCTGTGTTAAATAGGGAGGTAGAAGATGAGTCTTTCCTTTCTGATGATCTGCATATATTCCATTTCTACATGGATAATTCCAGCATTCAAAGTGGGCGTGACAGATAAAATAAGAAATTGCAGTATGCAAAGAACAATGTGACCTGATTATACCTCCCTCCACGGGGCATCCCTTGGACAGCAAATCTGCATTGGGAAATTAATTCTAGCAAGTAGCACGTCCTTGAATTCTCTCCTCCCCCTCCCCAACCCCCCAGTCTCCAGCAAATAGTGGCAACCTTCACACATGTTTTATTTCCACAGCTGATAGTGGATAGAGAAATGTAGGAAAGGCTGCTAGGTGGATGCCAATCCATTGTTGATAAAGTTGGCAGGATAAATCAGAAAGGCTGGATTGGTACCTGCAAAACAAGGAGCAAGGGATTGTTATTCTCACTTAAATATCAGACATGATTATCTAATTGATAAACCTCTCAATCCTCTCTTTTCACCACTCTGTTTTCAAAACAGGGTTACATCCTCACTGTGACCATCACTTCGCTACTTCTATTAAGTTCAGCAATACAAAGATCTATTCTTAAACAGTATAGCTCATTTTGCTTGGTACCTCTGAGAGCCCAAAGCCCTGAACTATCTCCGGATCATTGGTTTGATACTGTCTCCCATTGTTCCTTCCACTCAGAGCTTTAGAAAAAGCATTTAGTACCCATCTCCCACTGAGACAAATAAGCCAGAATGGGCCAAAGTGATTTGGGGAAATGTTAGCAGCTGTTCCTTTCTCATAGGTTCCCTCAGCCATCCAGTTCTGCAACAAACTTTCTCAAACTTTGCAAAAGTCACGATCTGTATAACCGCTGTTTATTGACTAAACTATATTGGGTGGCTAATGGATTTGGTGGCCAGTTGAAAAGGTGAGTTCAAATCCCAATTTAGGCATGAAAGTTGGCTGGGTGAATTTGGACCAAACACCAGGAGATGGTGAATTATATTTCAACCCCTCTCCCTCCCCTCCCCTTTGGAATCAAAGGTAGCTTATTGACTTTGGGCCAGTCTCTCTGGGCCAACCTACCTTACACGGTTGTTGTTGTGGGGAAAATAGGAGGAAAGAGTATTAGTTATATTTGCTATTAAAAAATAATAAAGGAAGGCAGGATAAAAATCTAAACAAATTAAAATAAAATAACCCCACATGCTATGTAAACTATGGTGTTTCACCCTTACTGAACATGTAAGGATTAGACTGCAGATATTTTTTTATAGAAAGCTGAAAATGTTTGGCTCTGTTGAGGTTCAGCCAGGCATGCTGATGACTCCCTCTTACTTCACAGATACCTGTAGTCACTTTTTTATTTGAAAGAAAGCAGTATTGGAGGCTAAGAATGTCACTGGAGAAGGTGTATGTGTGATCAAGTGAGAGCGTGTGTGTGCATGAGAGAGAATATAAACACATGCAACTTAACTCTTCTCATTGTAGAAGTTTTTTCCAACTAATTTCTCCGGCAACGTTTTTCATTTTACGGACACAAAAGTGAGAGACCTGCCTTGTCCACCTTCTATTGGCTGAAGTCATTTTTAGGGCTGAAATACAATATCCCCCCTTCCCCCATTAAAACTACTATTGTACCCATATTGCTGCTTGACCCAGAGAGCAAACTTAACAGTTCATCATATGAGTACTTACATGTTTTATCTTGCAAGGCCAAAAGCAGTTATGTCCATAGATTGCATCTGTTTTTGTGCCCCAGCCTAGATCTGAATCTCTCCTTTTGCTTATCAGCTGCCACAATTTACTCAAACTTCCAAACACAGATCCTGTCATAGATTTCTGATATCCTGTCCCAAGTAGTCTTCATACTGCACCTCTTCTGTATCTCTGTGCCAGGGTTTCTCAACCATGGCAATTTGAAGATGTGTGAACTTTAACTCCCAGAATTCCCCAGCCAGCATGGTTGGCTAGGGAATTCTGGGAATTGAAGTTCATACATCTTCAAGTTGCCACTGTTGAAAAACACTGCCTTAGAGTTCCCCTGAGGTTCTGCTTTCTGTCCGAATGACATCTGAATAGGGCTCAATGCAGAGTTTACTTTATGATGGCTACTTCTGGGTTTCTTTATGTGACTGGCTCAACAACTCATCAAGTGACACTAAAACAACAGTAAAGAGGATTGGCCCAGTATGATGGGAAATAGGTTGGTGGAAGAAGCAAAAACTCTATTTGAAGACAGCTACATGGCTGGAAGTAGCATCGAGTTAGTATTGGGCCTTTGCTGAATCTCCCATTTTATTTTGTGACTCATCTTGTAGACAGCACAGAAACAAGTCTTTGTAGCGATCAGCTCTCCTGACCTGCCAACATTTCCATCTTGTTTGAGGAGGGTGTTTGCCCCTTAAACACCAGTTCTTACCCTTCTATACAGCTGTTCCTCAATTTGTGATGGGGCTTGGGACAAGAACCTCCATTGCTAAGCAAGGCTGTCATTAAGTGAGTTGTACCCAATTTTATGACCTTTATATTAGGGTTATTAAGCAAATCACCATAGATGTTAAGTGAATCATGCATTCATTGAGAAAATCAGGCTTCCAGCATTGACTTTACTTGTTGGAAGCTGATTGGGAAGTTCTCAGATGGCAATCACGTGACTCCAGGACTGTGAAGTACATGCTGGTTGCCAAATACCTTAATTTTAATCATAAGATCATGGGGATACTGTGAGGATCATAAGTGCAAGGATTGGTTGTGAGTCTCTTTTTTTTCAGTGCTGTCATAACTTCTAATAGTTGCTAAATGAATGGTTGCAAGTTGAGGACCACCTGTCATTCAGATTTGGTCCTCAAAAGGATTTGTATTACATATAGAAATCTTTCACAGTTTGAAATTCAGATAAATGTAATGAAAAGGGATTCTAAAAACCTTGAGACAGAAGCAGCAAAAATGGATGACTTAATACCGTAGTCTGCGGCAAAGAAAATGTGAAATGTCAGGTTTTCCTTTTCCAGGAAAAGTCAATGGAATAGATTTTGAGGAAAATAACACAGTAATGAACTTTAAAAGAACGGATTGATAAAGGTAAGAGAAAGCAAAAACATTTCAGATAATGGCAACAACACATAGGGAAAAGCCTGGTCAACTTTTTCTAAAAAGGTGGAAATTTACCACTGCTTGTACTTATTTAGAGCATGTATAATTTGCTTTTTTGCTGGTGAGAAGATTAATAGAAACAGGGTAGTTCCTGCCCTTCAAGCCCTGAAAGACATAACAGAAATGGGAAAAAAAGGTGATGGTGAATGAAAAAGGCCTGGAAATCCACTTCTAAATTGCATCAGTTTCTGATAATGACTACTTGTAATATTGGGAGAAGTTATTAGTGTTCATCTCATAAACAGCTATAATGGAAACCAGCAAAATTGCTGGTTTCTTTGCTGCCTGGTGACAGAAGGAGACGAATTGGAGCGCAGAGAAAAAGGGCTTGGCTTCTAAACAGGGCTGTTGAAATCTCTGCCTCCTTTTGCGCAGCCTTGTAACATATTCCTGCATACTTAACTGGCCTAGAAGATGAAATATGCATGAGGAATTTGGTTACTGACTTTAAAGTGTAGCTGGAGGGACCTCTATTTTAGAAGTGTATTTTAACACGCAAGCACTGCCCTCAGATTCTGTTGAAATTGTCACGGTTTGCAGAAAAATAAATAGATATCTAGGCATGCTCACCCATCTATTTAAATACGTCCCCCTCCAACTTTTTCTTCTCACAAGCTGCTAGGAAAAAAACCCAAAACAAACCATAGCCTATTCTTCTAGCTTTAACAGCAGCTTTATCTTCAGATAAAAGCTGGTGAAAAAATGTTAAGGTGTGGAGAGAAGCATTATCACCTTGCTTTAAAAGTAAGTTCGGGTGAATAAAACAGGACAGGAGCAATGCAAACTACAAACCACGGGTTCACACAGTTTATTTTGGCATCACCTTTTAAAAGCATGCAAACCGAAGCAAAAATAAGCATCTAAGGGAGTCAAACATCTGTACAGATTAGCATGACCAAAAAAATGCTGCTCCACCTACTCACACACAGCCCAAATACTTATGTCTGAAAAATTAAAAGATTTCTAAAATCTGGGGGGGTGGGGGGGGTGGGGGGGGGTGGAGGAAGGAAGGAGCCAGAGAGAATAAAAAGTTTGTCTATTCTTCATTATCTCTTTAGATTGCTAAGCAGGTAAATGTAAAAGGAAGCTTGAAGAAAGACCTGGTTAAGTTTTAAAATTGTATATCCCTACCCCCCCAAGTAAGTTATAGGCAACTCCTGAAATCACATTCATGCAGCAGACTCTTCCTTATGTAAATAAACAAAAACATATTTTGATTAAATAACTATTCTTTGTCCTTTATCTTAAAAGAACAGAATGTACACATACAGTTCCTTGTATGTATGTTATTGTTCTGCCGTGGCAGTTTGATCTAAAATGCAGCTGCTAAGGAGAGAATCGGAAACGTTTTCTGAAGATCATCGCACAGAACCCCTGCAGTTGCTGGAGATGGACTGGTTGGCCCTGATCAAGAATTTAGAGACAATTTGATCTGATCTGGAAGTAGTATTGTATGCAATTCCCAGCAGAAAGTGACAAGAAATGATATAGTAAGAGCAGTGACTCATTCAGAGACAAATGAGCAAACTCCTGTAGCATATGGGCAGTTTTAGCCAAGGGGAAGGCTATAATTATTTAATTGATTTACTTCATGGCATAGCACAGTTACAGGTTCAAATCCTTGCTAGTGATGATTAATAGGGGCCCAAGGAGACGGTACTTATTTTGATTCATAGTACAATCAATTTCATGCCTTCCCAGAAGTAATTCTCATTTAATTCAGTGGAACTTTCTTCCAGGAAAATTCATATAGGATTGTACTTTTAATTAAAAGGAGGGCCAGCTACCGCTTTGTCATAGAATCCCTCCCATTTGCAACCTTATTTATTTATGCTCTTTTCCCCACCTCAGTCCAGAAAGAGGCTAAGCAATTTACAGATAATGAAAAACACAATAAAACAACAGGAGAAAACACTAATAAATTATGGTAATAACAGCCATGGTTTATAATCCCCTTAATGTATTAGCTCATGCAGACCACCAGTAGCTCTATAACTCAATCCCAAAAGCCTCCAAAAGAATTGGTTTTTATTAGCTTCTGGAAGGCAATGAAAAATTAGATTATTCTCTCAGGAGGCAAGCTACTTTTATAGGGTTGCTCCTACACATAAGCTCCTCTCCCACTGTACCTCCTAATAGGTGAGTATCTTTATGCTGCTGTTCCTTCATAAAAGAATTGTATGCTTTAAATCAGTGTTTTCCAAAATTGGCAACTCTCAGATATTCCTAGATTTCCCAGCCAACATAACTTTCTCATGGAAGAGGAGACATGTTGGGCACTGAAGCTACATCATAGATTGTGAATCCAGGAATTCACTGGATAATCCATAACTGGCTGGTGAATTCTGGGAGCTGAAGTCCACACGTCTGAAAGTTGCCAAGTTTGGAAAACGCTGTCTTAAATCATAAAAAGGCAGCCTTTTCAGAACAAATTGAAAATTCCTGGATTCACTCTGTGTGATGTCCATGGAGATTCTCAGTCATCCAGGTCAAGGTTGTCCCAAAAATGCTTTTTCAAGAGGCAAGTGGACTTTCTTGTTTTTCTTTGAAGACGTTTCACTTCTCATCCAAGAAACTTCTTCAGTTCTGACTGGATAGTGGGGAATGGAAGACTTTATATTTCTTGCAGACAGCTGGTCATTTGCATTTTTATATTGCAGCCGTCTCCAGGGGGGCTTTCTGTCAGGTCCGAAGGATCGCCCAGTTGCGGCCCTTTCTGGATTGGGGCGCTCTTCGCACAGTCACTTCTGCCCTTGTTACCTACCGTCTGGACAGTGCTAATGCTCTCAACATGGGGCTCCCCTTGAAGAGCATCTGGAGGCTGCAGCTAGTGCAGAATGCGGCCGCGTGGGCAATTATGGAAGCTTCTCGGAGCTCCCATGTTACAACTTTCCTATGCGAGCTGCACTGGCTTCCTGTGGCCTTCTGGGTGTGATTCAAGGTGTTGGTACTTACCTTTAAAGTG
>JAEANM010029770.1:0-10124 GCA_017656035.1 Myanophis thanlyinensis | reverse complement strand
CTATTCTCCCAAATGTGGCTGCTGGCAGAAGAGAACGCATAATGGAATATACAGAAGGAGGAAGGAAACCTTGGTGCTGAATTTTAGTAAGAGCCAGTGGGATCCATCTCATATGGGGTCAACCTATGAACTTCAAGATGCTGCTGAAGTGCAGATGCCAGTGTTCCTCACCACCAGATTTAATGACTGGAGTTGATGGGAATTGTATTTTACAGTATCTGAAGATCCACAGGTTGCCCATTCCTGACACATCCACAAAGAATTTGCAAGATGATGATGTAGGCCAGGAGTGCTTAACCTAGGGACTAGAGCGCCCTAAGGTGTCCATGGATAAATGCAGAAGGATCTGTGAATTTGGATGGGAAAACATTATATTCCCTGACCACTAATTAAAATTTACTGTTTCATTTAATAAAGAATGTAGACAGCAAAGTAATATGGGGCCTCTAGACTGCAAAAACATGAATGAATTTCAATAAATCTCACTACCTAAATTATTTAAATTATTTTTGATAAATATATTGAACATATATTGACTGCTTTTGTTATAGAATCTATGTCTTCTATGTTATGCACTTAAATATATATTTTCTGGGAATACATCTGCAGGTTTCACCAGATGTTCAAAGTGGTCCATGATACAATAAGATTAAGAATTCCTGGTCTAGACCATGAAATACATTAAAAGTGCCAAGGCTAAGGAACTGAATAGGAATCTAAAAAGAGATACAGAAAATGAGGGCAGTCCAGAAACACATATCCATAAAACGACTGAAATGTGATGCTATTTCCCAGTCAAAAAAAATATACATCAAAGGAAGTACTGGTTACAAACAAAACCAACTTGTTTAAAAAGGATGACTTAGATTCAGCTGCATTTTCTAAGAATTAGGAAAAGAGACTCACACAACCACTACTGTCAGAGTCCACCAGAAGTTAGTGAAGGGGCTTTTCTTCCACAGTGGTTTGGTACGATGGACATGGGTGACTGATATAAACACTGCAAAGAAAAACCAACTTGCTTTTTATCTGCAGCTTTGCAACAGGTAGGCCAAAATCATATGTATTTGGCGTATTTTACCACCATATGAAGTAAAAACTGTTTACCAATGTGTAAGACAATCATTCCAGCTGTAAATTTCTGGGCTAGGAGAAGAACATTGGAGAAAGTTCCAAACCAATCCGGGGGACGTTCTGCTCCACTAGGAGAGAAAAAAAAAAGGATGGATCAAGGCATAAACACACTTCCTGTAAAGGAATAGATCAAGGAAGGGGCCTTATGAGTAATCTGTAGGTGATAGGGGCACTGCAATTCAAATTAGATATCTACTTTTATTGGACTAACTGGTCAATCACAGATGGTCATGGACATAGCATTAAAATAAGACAGCGGTAACCAAGAACTTCCTGAAAGGAAAATGTGTCCATGTGTGTATGTGTGTATGACTGAAAGGAAGTGAGTGAGTGAAGGAGAAGGCATTGGCTAAATTGCAACATCTATATATACTTTATCAACCATGATAACTATTGCAATGTGAGGAAGGTACCTTCTAGAGTAAATTATTGCACCAACAACCTCTTGAAAATGACAGATTTAAATCTGAGATGA
The DNA here is from genome assembly GCA_017656035.1 of Myanophis thanlyinensis. NCBI lineage: Eukaryota > Metazoa > Chordata > Lepidosauria > Squamata > Homalopsidae > Myanophis > Myanophis thanlyinensis. Next base: position 8,515 of record JAEANM010029770.1, on the reverse strand, counting down.
TCTCAGAAATCCAGAAAGAGCAGAGGTGAATTGTTATAACCAGCATCTAGAAGCTAGGAATTTAATTTTTTACCCACATGCTCAGCCACACAGCCTGGAAAAAGCATCTATTTTTATGACACTCCACCCTTCTTCTTTTTTTTAATCTCTGGGAAAAAATATTGTAGGCTATGTCAGCTTGGAACAAAATATTAAAAGATGTCAAATTAAACACTGCATATACCTACAGCGCAATGCTTCCAGCTGCTACATTTTGGAACTTCAAGAGATCCCTGAGGCCTACCTTTGGAGGACGAGGGAGAAGCAGCCTGTGACATTCACGCTGAAGGTGGATGAGTTGAAGTTTGCACAGTAATCTTGCAGCAAGTAGCCAAAACAAGCCAAACAGGAACAGATGGTGAGGCTGAACTTCAACAGGAAGCAGAAGAGGAAGTAATGCTGAGTCTACAAACATTGCCAAGAAGACCAGTGTTATGTGGGGAAGATGACACAAACTCTTTCCTTGCACTAGCCGAGTTAGTATTGCAAAAGAGCCAAATTACCAGTTGCACCACTATACAATCAGGTTGCTACTTAAAATAAACTGGATTGTCACAGGGGCCACATGGCTGCTGTTGCTACTGATGACCTGTGGTCTGGGAAGGATAAAATTAGCCATTTCCTAGTGACTTGAAGGAAATGGGTGGCTTTCTCAATGTATAGAGTCCAAAAGATTCAGTTACTTCTCAGTTACTGAGAAGAGCCCTTGAAAATCAATCATAGAGATTAGATGTGAACTTCTAACAAACATGAGAAAATCGTTACCACAGCAATAAACTCCTCTGAAGTTATAAACTAAAACATTTGAAACCATCGTCTCCACAAACCAACCGGGTTCAAAAACAGTCCCTCCATGCTTGGTTCAACATCACCAGTATAGTCTCCAAAACCCAAAGTTCCAAGCTAAGCCCTCACATTCTCATAGACAGAAGCTCACAGTGTTTGGTACTTATGGACATTTTATGATATAGTACAGTTTAAATGTATTGTATTCTTTGTGAGTCAGCAGCAAATAAATTTAATAAATAATCGGATTTAGGTCTGTCTGATGCAAAAGAGAAAAGAAAATTTGTTTAGTCCCAGCCAGAAATCTAAGAGAATTCTCTTGCAGAAGCCAGAACTTGGTTGATAGGGCATTTATTGGAAAGGAAGTGTGTGTGGGGGGGATCATTTATAAGCAACTAGCTAGAAAATTAACTCTTTGTAAACTTTCCTTTACTCCAAGCAAATAAGACATCCAATTGAAACATTGCCTTTACCTTTTTAGGAATGAAGATCAAGTTTTTCCCAGTAGCCATTGACATAATGGAACTATGAGGGGGCTTTCCCAGAAGGGAGACACTTTAAAAAATAATGAGATAATTAATGTGAAAGATAGTCTAGAACATTAGAATACATGCACATGAAGCTGTTTGGACATCTTGTCAGGCTCACCCCTAAGACCAACAGAGGTGCCAGCCCAAGTTCAGTTCTTTATTTGCTCACACCTTTAGACAGAATCTTGCCAGGCTAAACCTTTACTATTCTCACCCCAGCAGATATTCTCTGGGAGATTCCAAGGAGTGGCAATCTTAACTCTCTGTCTTTGACCCAGCATTGGACTGTGTTGTCACTGGTTTTGCCCCCTTCCTGAAATGTGCTCCTTGCTTCCTAGGAAACTGCCATTTCACTGTAATCCATCATATTACCTCTTCCTTTGTAGGCACCTTCCATCTACTTCTACATTAGAAGTGAATAAGGATTTTGTGATCAGGAGCCACAATTTATTTTTAACTGTCATTTGGTGGCAAGGGACCGCCAGAATCAGATGAATAACACCGTGACATTACAAACATAGTGTAACCAACTTCTGTGGAAGATAGTAGCTTCAAGAGATTTGTGGTGTAAGATATTGGAACTCACACTGAAGAGTTGTCCTAGCTTCCCCCCTCCCCACAATCCATAATCAGCAGGAAATTATTCAACCAACATTTACCACTTTTCCTTTGCCTTTTAGTGGTGCCTTTTAGAGGATCACCTAACTGGGGCTTACACTAGTTTTAGGTTGCCCAATGCCATCCCTGGTCTACAATGACAGAGGCAATCAACAAAATCAGTTCAAGTGTATCAATTTATGTTCTGCAAAGGCGTGCAATATTTGCCCACTATGTCATCCACTGAGAACTCCCTCAGTGTTCTAGCACTGTAGTACCTAGTACCTCTAGCACTGATGATGTTATCTAGTTTGGGTAATGAAATGTCTGCAAGAAAACTACCAAGCTCAGAGATCACCAAGGAACCCCTCATTTCAACCCTGAGATGCAAATATTATCCTTTATTAGAGAATGCTGTATGGAAATTGTTCCAGTAACCTTAAATAGGGTGGCTAGAACAGGAAAATCAAATCCAGCATTCCATATCTTAACTTTGCCCTTCTTAACTTAGGAAAGGAAACCGCTCCCTGAAAATATGGAATTACAGATAGCTTACCTTAGCAATGGGTAGCAGAAGCACGAAAGCCACAATATGTCAGTGGTACTAAGAATGGGAGGCAGTTGTGCCAGGCAAGATAAGAACTACATATAACAAAGCAAAAGGCATCATCAGAAGCAAAGCTGGAAATCGAGGAATCAACAAAACATCAAGGACATCTACAAGAAATGTATAATGAAGATCTGACTATCTCTGAGGGTTTCAAAATCAACTTTTATTTATTTTTAAAAGAAAAATAACTTACTTATTTTTAGAGTTATATTAGTGGCATACTGTATACCCCATAGTGACATACTGTAGCTGTGCTTGAAAAACCTCAGAATTATGCCTGTGTAAAATACTTACAGGAAAATTCACAAAAAGGCCATGAGGAATTCAGGTAAGATATCTGCTTACTGGATACACATACATCCCTTTGTTGCTGTGCTTCTTCCCTGCTAAAATCTATTACCTCCAAATTTCTACATTTCTTTCATTTCCCTAACATTTATTTTGGAAAAAAAAAACCCACAGGAAATAACAAATTAGATTGGATTAGAGCAAACTGATACAGAATTCTTCAGATAAGTAATTGTTATTATTGGATCCCTGAGAGGCTACATTTTTCTACCACTGTACCTTTTCTGCTTTGTGAAATTAGTTAGGATAACTCACCTGAATGATGACCAGAGTCAGCTGACACTGCAGGAGAAAAAGGAAGCACTTCCGTATGCCATAGGTTGCATGGCGGGCCTAAAAGTGAACCCATTTTTAGGATATTATTAATATATGAGCAAACCATGAAATCTATTACCTACATCAGAGGCTACTGTTACACTAACAGACAACAATATATTTTTTTTAGGAAGCAATTTTTCAGAACAAAAAGATATGGAGGAAGCCAATTAAAACAACAAATTCATCTACTTTTAATTAATCAAAATTTAACAAATCAAATGGTTTAAAAAAAAAATGCAAGCCTTTCAAATGGTTTCTCAGAATTCAAAATAATTTTAAGAAGTGATCATTAAATTGCTTAACCTACTGAATTATATTCAGACATCACTTTATATTAGTAGTAAAAGGAAGCACATCAGACATTTACCTAGATTGATTTGAAGTAGGATACTTTTGTCTAATTTAGTCTAGAAGCTAGCAGAGGCATTAATAAGTTATGATCATAATTCAGATGAGAGTTTGATGGATGGTACCTGCTCCCCTCTTGAAAGAAAACTGGGCTTACTTGCTCTATAAGTCTGATGATCCCAATCGTTTCTTCAGGACAAATAGACAAGGAGCAGGATAAGCTATTCAGCTGGCCAGAGAGCTGAAGAGGCGTGAGCTCATCAGAAATATGGGTCAGGTTTGTGCTGGTAGCATAACCAAAGGTCTCCCAGGAGCATCGAGAGGGGTAGAGAGGATCCAGTGCTATGCTATGTAAGTAATATGACATAAGGAACATTAATGCAATGGGTGGGGGAGCCAGAAATAATGAAATAAAAAAGTTATCTAAAATAATACGATGCTGATTGTAAACAAACAATGAAAATTGTAGATTATATGTTAGTGCTTAATTGAGATGACCATTATCATTGGTAACTAATCAGGATGTCTACATACCACTTCCAGAATCTGAGGCTACGATTTCCAGTGTAACTTAATTAAAAAATTGTCTGTCTTAATAGAATGTCTAAAAGTCTGTATCAGGAGTGTCAAACTTGCAGTGTCATGTCATTACATGATGTATCGTGACTTTTTTCCCCTTCACTAAATTGGGGGTGGGCGTGGCCAGCACGTGACGCATCCGGCCCACGGGCCACAAGTTTGACACCCCTGGTCTGGATGTTGCATCTCTCACAGTTAAAAACTACGAGGCAGCAATTAGATTACAACAGTTCTTTTAAAAATTCACCGACAAAAGATATTGGAGATCCATATTTGGCAATTAAACATAGAAGACTTAAGTAGAAATAAATGCAAGTACCTAAGAAGACTGGGCCATAGATAATAGGCTAGATGCTATAACACTATAAGAGACTAATTTGGCTGATGAGGAACAGATTAAAGCTCGAGAGAAGTTCCTGGAAGATAAAATTGTAGTTGACTTAATATGTAATGTTCATGGCTCCTTAAGGTATCCTCTATACACCAGTATAAAATATGGTTTGGATTTTCAGTTCAGAATCTCCTTACCTGATAACTGAATGGAAGTATATTTGCTGTTGACTTTAAGAGAAATGTAATGCCCAGCCTACAAGACCACAAAAAGGGGATGAAGTGGCTAGGAAAGTGGCCAGAAAAATCAATTTAGTGCTAAACTTCAGCTTTGTGATCTTACGGTGCTCTAAGAAGTTAGATTTGAGGGTTGTGGTTGCCTGCTTCTGAATCAGACCAGACAATTGTCTTCCATTATTGGTTGCAAGGGAGAATATCATAACTATACTTTCAAAAGCATACTTTCAAAGGCATGAAATGCACACTGAGACAAAGCAAAGAAAAATTGCAATTTTTAAAACTCAGGAATGGTTTTCACAGATTGAGCAATGAACAACAGAAGAGTAGTCATCCCAAAAGCAAAAAAAATCACGAACAGGGTAATACATATTTCTCAAAATCAGAAGATTAAATCCTGAAGGCTGCTGCTTTCTTCTTCTTACCTGATATCACTCTGAAGGAAAAGGCAATTGTTGCGCAAGTTGGCAGAGCTACCCAGGCAGCAAGTGACTTCCCCATACTCCTGCATGATCTTGATCATCTCGCACATGGCTGGCAAGAGAAAACAAAAAAATAACTTACCCCCATGCACACCCTCTAGCTTTGTTTCGACTAATTTTTATTTTTACAAATAAATACCAAAATATTATAAAGAAAAAGAAAAAACAGAAAAGAAAAAGTGCAGAAAAGAAATAAAGTTAAAAAAATATTTACAGAAGGGACTTCCACACTTCTTTACAGCGGTTGCAAACAAATTCATTACCCCTCCTCCCTCACTTTACAATAATCCCTCCTGCCACTCATTCAATTTTTTTTCAGTTGTCAAATCTAGAAATCACCGTTTCACTTTTTAAATTATTCAGCAAAAAGTCCACAAAAGGTATCCTCGTCTTTTAAAGAAGTATGTATTCTCCTGTCTCTGACAGAGAGTTCAGTTTTGCTAAGAATGCCAGCTCTACCATCTTCACCATCCATTCCTTCACTGTGGGTATTTCAGTATTTCTCCCTCTTTGTGCACCTAACAATCTTCCTGTAGTTACCATATATAAAACCAGTCTCCCATAAGTCTTTCCTAAATGACTATCCATAAGTCCCAATAAAGAGAGTTTTTGTTTCATTGGCACCCTCTAGGTTTTCATAGGGCCTTCCAATCTGAGGTAACAAAGAACCCAGACAGCGTGACCCTCACTTACTTTCTGGGGTGGAATCTGTAAACAGAGGAACGAGCAAAGGCACGTTGTCAATGTTCTGCAGGTGGGGTCTCACCTGGTGGATTCCCCGTGGTAGTTTGGCCTAAAATAAACAAAGCAAACAAGCACAAGAAAGGTGACTTATTAGGATGCATAGTCCTGTAGTCAGATGCTCTGCGGAGCCATATAAAAAAGCCACTGTCTGCTCTTACCAAACAAGAGGTCCCAAACTCAGTGCAATATAATCCAGTTCTAACATCCAGTAATCTAGGAACTACAAACCAGATCAAGTTGGTATCTCTTACAAAAAGACTAAAGGGATGCAACTTACAACATTTCCTTCCTTCCTTCATCTTCCACTTTTATTATTTTTAATAAATACCTCAAGACAGTGAACATATCTAATACTCCTTCCTCCTCCTATTTTCCCCACAACAATAATCCTGTGAGATGAGTTGGACTGAGTGTGTGTAACCAGCCCAAGGTCACCCAGATGGCTTTGATGGCCAAGGCGGGACTAGTACTCAGAGTTTCCCAGTTTCTAGCCTGGTGCCTTAACCACTAGAGCAAATTGGGTCTTAATGAATATTTGGTTCATGAATGAAGTTCTTTGCTAATAAAGTATTTAATGAATGAGGTTCTTTGCTAATAAAATATTTTCCTTACATAAATCACAAAGATCTAGATCCATTTTTCCTAGATTCTGGACTTGTCAACCATTTGAGGTAATCCAGACAGGAAACCAAAATACTAATACTCCTAATACTTACTATAACCATAAGATTATAGTAAAAGACTCTTGCAAGTCTGAAAGGATTTGTCCCCTCCTCTGGCTTTACTTTCCATAGAAGTAGGGAGGGCCCCTTCTGAGATGCTTACTCTACCCTCATTCATGAGGACTTCACAGAAAATAACTACTGGAAATAATGAGAATTTACTGTAGATATATTCATGTGTATATGTGAATAATTAAAGTTAATTTTCAAGACTGACATAGCTAATTATTTTTCTCTAAGCCAGTGAAATAACTTTTCTTCTCCTTTTTCAAGACATAATTTTCAGAAGAGAGAGGGAAATACCCTTTGCTTGGAAATCCTCCAAAAGTTGATGTACAGTGATGCTGCACTGTAATTTCTAATGTGACAAAAAGGAATATGAGATATCATTAACTATATTGTTAAATACAGAAAGAGCCGCTGTATTAATTGCACTGGATTAAATTTAATAAAGTCAAATCAAATGCAGCTTTTTGTCTTTGCCCTGTCTGCTTTGTCTTGACTCTACATTCAGAGTTCTTAGTGCCAAAAAAGTTGCACAGCTACATTCTGCAGCCAGTAGGCATCACTTCCTCACGTCAGATGATTATATCCTTTGATCTTTACCAATATACCTGGGCTTCTCCTACTTGGATAGTCTATAAAAGGTGCCATAATGAACTCTAATCTCCCACTACATATGCTAATACATCCATGGGAATTTGAGGAAGCAAACTGTTAGGTTAGATAATATGTACTACGCACACACACATATCGCTTTAAGACATGCTAAATTAAGCAGAGCTTTTTTCTCAATACCTTCCTCTCTTCTTATTAAGCATGAGATTATGCAAGCATCCAAACCTGCAACAATTGCTGAGAATCTACTCTGGCCAGGAAGGAAATGGCAACCGTACCCTGTTGCAGTCCTCCAGGAAACTGGGGATGTCACTGTCTGTTGGCTGGAAGCTAATGAGATCCGAGTGGCCTTCCTCCTCCATCAACAGAATCCCCTCCGCATCTTCTCGGGAGACTGAGGACAGAGAAGACAACAATGTGACAATAGAAGACTGCTATAGCAACTCTTCATGAATCTCTAACTCCCTCCCCAGCGTTTCCCCACAAGGCAATGTGACAGCCCAGAAGTGCAAATTCTGATTTTTCTGTGTTGCATCAGCTGACAAATCCCACTCAACATTCCTAAAATAAAAAGTGTCTTAAATAACTCATCTTAGTCAGCGCCAAAAGCATGATCTCATATTCAGCCAGGTTTTAAACTGCATCTAATGATTACTAAAGAAGTATATCAGGTAGAAAAGCTTAAAAGTACTGATGCTTCCAGATGGATGGTTGGTACCACTCTGTAGTGAAAAGACGAGTAGCCGTATAGGGAATGTTTGCTTTATATCTGTATTTTGGATGGGATCCATGGACTCGGGTGAGAAATGACAAGTTTGGGAGGAATGCTGGTTCAACAAGGGGGGAAGTAGCAGGCAGTAACATCTCAGTGATAATGGGCAAAGGAAGATTTAGTAGAAGACAGAGGGCAGATTACTCTTGGGAAGGTGAGAGTCTGGATGGGGAACAACAGACTTTGAATGGCTTTGGGGTAGGGGGCCCTCTAGTTCTAGGATTACATTGTTTTTGGTACTGGATGGTGTGGCGCTGCCCAAAACAGACACTATGCAGGATCTAGGAGACTTCTAGTTGTGTCTAGGAGGACCTTTGCATAACTATGTATTGGGCTCCAGTTGCACCTGTTTCTGGATCAAGGGGCCTACTCAAGACCACTGTCAGCCTCCATAGAATCTCCATATAGTTCCTGCTGTAAAACCTTCATAATATTCCTGCTTCTAGTTGTCTTAT
>JAEANM010029769.1:0-10124 GCA_017656035.1 Myanophis thanlyinensis | reverse complement strand
CTCCCAGGTTTTTTTTTTCCTTCGGAAACGGGTCCAAGTGGCTCTTTATGTCTTAAAGGTTGCAGACCCCTGTGCTAGTCCTTTTGCTAGTCCTCAGTTCTGCTTTAGTTGGGTTTCTTCTGATTCCCAGAAATAGAGTGAGTGTTCCATTCCTTGCAACCAAGATAATTGATTTTCTTATCTCATTTGTGCTATCTTCTTCCTCCAATGTATCACCAAACATTGCGGGGGGGGGGGGGGACGGATTTTATCCAATGAAGACATTTCAACACAAAGTGCAAAGTGTGTGAATTTGGGGATCTGCCTGGAATTCTCCATATTGATTTTTGCCACGATAATCCAAGAAGATCAATAACTGAAACTCAGCAAGTGCTGAGCATTAGCAGGAATCTTCTTCATGGAGGTCAGGGAGGAAAGTACAACACAGAAACTGACAAATCTGCAACAACAAAAAATGTAAGGCTGTTGCATCTAGAGGTAAAGATCTACACTGGCTATCAGTTTGGAATACTCTTACAATGGCATTGTGCTAATAAACCTCTCCCCTTTTAACAATTAACAATGTGAGGGTCTGCTAATTGGAAGCCTGGGCAGAAACTGCTGTCAAAAATAGATGTTTGTTGAGGTGAAAAGTACAATGGGCAACAGGGGAAACAGAAGGCTAGTGTAGAGGCAAATCCCAGAAAAGAAATAGAGGTTGGCTAATGACCAAAACGTGTCTGAATCTCGTAAAGCTCCTAAAAGATATTTCCAGTCATGCTCTCACAACAGGTCATCTGGCCTTATCTTCAAACTAATGACAAAGTAATACAGATTTTAGAAACATTTAAACTGGGATGGGATCATGTTGACTTAAGGAAGAAATACTATTTTTATATAGGTACATTTAGCAATGACGTAACTTTTTCCATCATGGGCCAGAAATGAGATGTGGATATTTATGCAAGCAAAGAGGAAGACTGGAGTTGTCAGTTTGCTCTGGGATAAACTACAAGGGCTGGCAAAACCCACAATTTACACTGTATTGATCCAAGGGTCCTTTAATAGAGTTTATTCTCATGTTTTGCTAACCGAGGCATTAAGATGAACTGCTAACCGTTCTTACAAGCTGTTTTCTTTTGATTTCATTTTTTCTCCCATTTACCACAGAAGGAGCCTATGACTGCCTGGTATTCAAGCAGTGTTTTCTCTGTTCTTCCATGACACATTTTACTATAGCACACCTCTGAGAATACACTACAAGTAGTCCTCGATTTACAACAGGTCATTTAGTGACTGCTCAAAGTTACAATGGCGCTGAAAAAAGTGACTTATGACCATTTTTCTGACTTACAACCATTGGCAGCATCCCCATGATCACGTGATCAAAATTGGGAACTGACTCGTATTTATGATGGTTACTGTGTCCTAGAGTCATGTGATCCACTTTTGTGATCTTCTGATAAGCAAAGTCAGTGCGGAAGACTGATTCACTTAACAACTGGGTTACTAACTTAAAAATTGCAGTGATTCACTTAACAACTGTGGTCAACAGGTCATAAAATGGAGCAAAACCTACTTAACATGTCTTACTTAGCAACAGAAATTACAGGCTCAATTATGGTTGTAAGTCAAGGACTACCTGTACAACGAATATGGCTGGTGACTTGGTCAGGAACTAAAATCTGCCAGCATCCACTGATTCCTTTAGCTCAGGGTGTCAAACTCGATTTCATTGAGGGCCACATCAGGGTTGTGGTGGGGAGGGGTGGACGTGGCCAGGGTGGGTGTGGCCAGCTCAATGTCACTCATGTCGGCGCCTGTGGTGGCCCGAGCGCTCTGCCAGCAAAAACGGGCTCCCAAGCTCCTTTTTCATCTGCAATGGCCTCCTACAACCCTCTACCACTGAAAATGGAGCTCAGGAGGACTATGTGTGGCCCTCCTGAGCTCCATTTTCACTGGCAGAGAGTTGTAGGAGGCCGTTGCAGATGAAAATGGAACTCGGGAGCCCATTTTCATTGGCAGAGGCACCGCCAGTCCTTCAATATTTCCAGGGTGGCCCTGTGGGCCAGATCTAAGCACCCTGCAGGCTGAATGTGGCCTGCGGGCCTTGAGTTTAACACTCCTGTTTTAGCTGTTGGCTAATTCTTCTTAGAGTGATTTTGCTTTTGGCAACAGAGTGTCGAGTTCTTTCAAACTAGACTCTTCCCTGTACAAAAAAACATTTGTCCAGCTACCCCTACCAAAGTGACAGCACATCTTCAAGCTTCTAGAACAGTGGCGGCGAACTTTTTACTTACCGAGTGCCAAAATGTACGTGCTTTGCATGCGCCATCTGCATTTACATATGGCTCATCCATGTGTGCTATATGTGCAACTGCACCATCTGGGCTTGCATGCAGCTTTTGCATGCGTAATGCACACGTGCTGTGTGTAGGCACACAAACATATGAGCAATCGTGCGTGCATGCGCAGGAGAGCTCCAAAGACCAGCTGGATTTCCTGCTGCAATCACGCGCATGCACAGCAGTGGATGCCTGAAGACCAGCTGGGTCTCTGCAATCATGCATGCATGCATGTGCAATCACATGTGTATGCTCAGCTGGAGGTAAGTTGACCAACAGCTTGTGTGCCCAGCAAGATGGCTCTGCGTGCCACCTGTGGCACCTGTGCCATAGGTTCGCCATCATGGTTCTAGAACTTGAAGGTGGGAAGAGGGAGTAGGGAAGGCTGACTTATTTTATGTCCAGATGTTTGATCACAGGGAGCTGATCCTGATCCTAAACTCCTGTTGTGGGGAGAGATGTGGGAGATAAAGGAGAAGAGCTTCTTATCGCCAGCTCTTGAAAGGCTACTTTTAAACACAGCTTTAGTGCTACTCCATAGGATATTTCAGAATAGTTTTATTCCATATGAACCCAACAGTAAGCTAACCTCCAGCTAATAAGAGCAAGATTTCACCTGCTGGGCTAGTCCCATCAGAATTTACCTTCTTCCCAATCTAAGTTCAGAGTAAGAAGAGCAAGTGGCGAGTATTTTTCCTATTGGGTAATGAGATTTGGCTTTTAAAACTGGTTCTATGTGAATTTTGTAAGGACAGTGCTATGTCTTGCCCTCATTACTGAGGCAGAATAGAAATCTACAGTGAAGGTAGTTCCATTGATGCTGGTATACTATTCTGCCAACTCTAGTGGGGAATGGATAAATATTAACATGGCCACAAGAAAGAGTTCATAAGAGAACCTTATGCCAATTAATGTCTTTTTGACATTATAATGTTGGATCTTGGAAAACAAATTGGTCCACAGCTCATTGCTGGCTAAGGAATTGGCACTTGAATCGAAATTTTATTAGGTCTAAATCAGACAGAAAATAGCACTCCAAGGAGAATCTAATTCTACTTTCACACTGCTAATATGTTGAATGACCTTAAAGAAGTACAGGTTTATCTTTTATAATTCCGACTACAGACTTAACAGTACAGGCTTCAAGAGTACTATGTGATTCTAATATGGAAAGAAGGAACAAACCCCTAATCTAAAAGCCACATTTTTTTTGTCTTTTGGAGAAATTTTGTGTTCCTCAAAGCACCTCCAAATTGTGCTGCTCAAAAAACACGGTTCCCAAACAATCCATTTTTAGTAGCATTATTTTTTGAATCCTGTTAATTCGAAGTGGCAAAATGGGTACATCAAGCCATCACTCATCTATTTCCCTCCAAGCCAATCCACACATGTCCCCAAAGCACCAAAAATATTGTCCCTTATTATAGGAATGTGGCCTGCCAAGTCGAATGTTGTGTTCCTCCCCCATAGGCACCAAGGCTTTCCTTGTGTGAAAAGAAATGCAGCCAAGGGGGAGATTGTCAGACATGGGTCAAAGTTCCCATTTTTCTACTCCCCATTGGCTAGCTAGTAAGCCTGTCCATACCTCTTCACCTAATCCCAGAAAGGAAGCAGTAACAGAGACACTGACATAGCAGCACAAAACTGCAGCATGGGCGATTGAGAAACAAGTGCCATGGATCTACCTTCGGTTAGCAAGACTAGAAAATTTAGCCACTCAGTGGGACTGCCCTCCCAACCCAAGGATGCCTTGCCGACAGTTATAAGGACGTGTCCTCATGACACAGTATTGTATCTTCAGCCCTGTTTGTCTTTAGCTTTTTTGGTTTGAACGTTGTATTTTTCCTCTTCTCCCAACACAAGTCTTGCCGGACAAATATTCAGTGATGCCTCTCTAACAACATTGATACATTCAGGGGTAGAAACTGCCTAGTTCCCATTGGCCACTGTATGTTTGTATGAGTATGCCTTATTCCTCCCTGCTGGTCATTTGGCACTCCCTCATTGCCACTTTGGCTTAGACTGGGCACCTGGTTCCCACAGAAGCATTTGCTCATGTAACGCTGGGTTGCTGCTTCACAGAGCACCATTCATGCATTACACAAGGGCGTAAGTCTAGTATTCATTTGGAACACCGTTAGGCCTTTTTTGAATCCTGCTTTGAAAGAGCAGCAGAACCTGTTAACAAAGAAGACTATGGTCTCTGTGCAGAAGGTCAACTGAAATTGAGAAAGAGAGGGACAGTCTGCCACCTGTGTGTTGTTGATTCGGACTCAAATGAGGGCATTATAGGTTTTCACACCTTCTCCTGACATGTAGCCATGCTATCTACTGTTTATATTGCACACTGCCCAGAGACCTTCTGTGAGGGAGAGGGGTGGTTCTTAAGTATGATCGATTGATAAATATAGTGAAAGAGAGGTATCCCTTTGCTTATCCCATGTTGAATACAAACATGTGTGCTTTTCTAACAGCATGAGAGGCTCTTTTGGCAGTATTTACAGTATGAGAGGCTCTTTTGAATTCAGAAGCTCAGCTACCATCTATCCAGGAAATCCCCTTCCCCCGTTCTCAAGTTATGAAATTGGCTCCAGGAAAGTATGTATTCTCTCTTTCCCAATATCTACGGTAGGAAAATTACACCTCCTGTAAACTAAACCAAAATTTTCGTTTAATGGTATTTTATGGATATTAATTTTCTGCTACATTTTCAATTACACGTATTGATGAAATGGCTTAGTTTGATAGGTGGTGTATTTTTTAATTGCTTGATCAGAGGCAGGATATCATTTCAACAGTACATAAAATAAATCCTGAATATGAGTTAATGAATCACATGTGGGCATAACATAACATACATCCACATCAATCATTTTGCAGCTCAACAAAGTTTCTGGTCCTCCGGATGTGTGGACTTCCACTCTCAGAATTCACAGAAATTGCCATATTGTGTTGGAAATTCTGGGAAGGGACTTGAGAAAGGTTGAGGAAAACAGGTTTGACACTTAAACAATGGCTGGGTTCCCACAGCATGCTTTTAAGCAGGAATAACCCAATCCCACTTTAATCCTCCTTGGTGAGTTTTGTGAATTCAGCCTCAGATATTACGGAGCCAAAATTCAACTAAAGAATCAATCTTCTTCTTCTTCCGTGTTACATATGAAGCACAGGTAGTCCTGTGGACTTATGACCACAATGGAGACCAAAATTTTGTGTTGTTAAGTCAGACATGTTAGGTGGGTTTTGCCCCATTTTATGATCTTTCTTGCCTCACCAGTTAAGTGAATCACTGCAGTCTGTAAATTAGTAACACGGATGTTAAGTGAATCTGGCTTCTCCATTGACTTTGCTTGTCAGAAGGTCGCAAAAGGGGATCACATGACCTGGGGACACAGCAACGGTCATAAATATGAACCAGTTGCCAAGCATCTGAATTTATCTGAATAACCCTTACCCTAACCCTTGACCATGGGGATGCTGCAAAGGTCCTGTGAAAAATGATTGTAAGTTGCATTTTTATTGCTATTGTTACTTCCAACGGTCACTAAATGAACCATCATAAGTCAAGGACTACCTGTAGTCCCGAAAGAAAACTCATTTTTCCACCAGAAAATTTAGAACCTTTATAAATTTCTAAATGTAGAAATGTAAATAGCAGGCACCCCTCAGTCATGGGGCAAATACCCCACCTGCCCTGAAAACGGATTCGCCGATCCCCTTCAAAATGGACCGGCGGGGAGGGGTGGAGGGGAAGGGCCTCCAAACGCGTTCGTGAAGCAGCAAAGCCTCCCCTCACGAAGATAATCGCAGCCCCCCCCCCCCTTTCTCGCGGGTCGATCCCCGCAGCGGGCGCTTCTGCTGGAAAGGGATGGGTCGGCGGCGGTGGCTGCGCGGGAAAAAAAGAGGCGAGGGACGCTGTGGGGACGGCCAGCCCCGCCACCAGGGGTCGGGATATCGCAGCCCGCTCGCCCGGCTGAGGGGGTCCATTGGACGGGAAGGGTGAAGGGCGTCACGCCCCTTCCCGACAGGCGGGCTCTGTGGGGCAGGAGGAGGGAACTTGCCATGGGACTCTGTCCGACCCGCATACCGCCGCGCGTTCCTCACAGCCATGGCTCGCAACTTCGAGCTGATCTTCGAGTCCCTCGGGCACTTCGGCAGGTAAGAGACGGTGTGTGTGTGTGTGTGGTGGAGAGTTTAGGAAGGGCGCGGGGAAGACTCTTTCTTCGCTCCTCTTTCTCTGTCGCGGGGAGTAACGAAATTGTGTGGGTTAAACGGTCAGCTCGGGATCGCAGGCGCGCCCCACCTTCCTCTTTGCTCGCCCCGGAGCCGCGCGTAAAAGCAAGGGAGCTGCCTGGGATTGGGCTCCAGGGTGAGACACGTGGCTGCCCGGGAGGGGTGGGTGGGAAAACCGATTTAGGCACCTCCAGCGGCGATTCCCTCCCGGAATCCTCGCCCTCCCGTAGGTGATTTGTTAGCTGTAGGTGGGTTTCCCCCCCCCCCCCCCAAACCCAACCGCATAGTTCGCACGATCCGCTGGATAGGCTGCTTTGGGAATCAGTATCTATTAGAGCAGCAGAACCCGAGAGAGGTGGCTGGTAGCTTGGTGACTCAATGGAGATTTTGAACCCCTGGACCCCCCTCAAATCCTAACCCCAGCACGTGGTTGTGATTTTAACCCTCTGGATTTACAGATAGAGGAGGGGCGACGTCGGCTTTTGGGGAGCTGAAGAGCTCTCCGTCTTTGGAAACATGTAGTGGAGTCCTTGGCGATCGGCCCGTTACACGTTGGGAAGCCTCGGGTTTTAAGGTCGGTTGGTCGTTGTGGTTTGTGGGGTAGCGGCGACGGCGATCGCGCAAAGGGTGAGGAGGCTGCTTTTATTGCGGAAAAGTCTTCCTTTCGTTTGCAAGATACCGTCGTAGTTGTTCTGCCCATGCTGAAAGGAACGGTCTGTGTCCTTAGATCAGGTCTGGATAGAGAACTGAGGTTGGGGTGGTAGTCGTGGAAACTAACCTTTGAAGTAGGTGCTGGAGGGTGTGACTCAGTATGGGATGATATAGTAAATCTCATCTATTTGTGGGATATGCCCTCATCTGTAAGACCCTCCGGCATATCTGTGGGTGTATTTGTAGCCTCAATCCTTAGTAAGACTGAGGTCTACAAAATTAAAATCAGACAGCCAGCTTCTGTATAGTTGATCAAGGCTGAACTACTGTAAATTGGTCAGCTTGTTCAGGATGAATAAATAAGAGAGGTGTAATAATTTGTTGATGTATAATGAATGGACTCTCCATCTGTAGGAGTACAGGTACTCCTCAATTTAGGACCATGACTGAGATCAGAATTTCCGATGCTAAGCAATAAGTGAGTCACGCCTCATTTAATATCCTTTTCTGCCATGGTTAAGTAAATCATTGTAGTTTGTTAACTGAATCGTGTACTTGTTAAATGATCCTGACAACCCTCATTGACGTTGCTTGTCAGTTGGGAAGATCATAAATATGGCGATCAGGAGACCCTGGGATGCTGCAACCATCATAAATACTTGCCAGTTGCCAAGTTCCTAACTTTTGATCTCATGACTGTGAGGATGCTGTGAGGGTCATAAGTATGAGGACCACTTGATTGTAACTTTTGAATGGTCGCTAAACAAATGGTTGTAAGTCGAGGACTACCTGTAGTGATGGAGCAGCGTGCCAGCAAATTTAGTGCATTTGATTTCCTAGAGATGGAAAAGGAAGATAGCTATAAGTGAAACATAAAATCAAGAGGAATCTGTAGCATCTTTTCTGACTAACTTTTTGACTAACTGGATTCCTTCTGACTGTTGGCTACCCTAGACTTAGCAAGGCCCTCCTTCTCTACAGTATCTAAAACTAGGTCGTTTATTTGGGAAGAAAAGAATCAGACTTCTGAAAATGCTTGTTTCTTTAAAGAGCCTACTACATACTTTAATATTTTCCTAGAAAGGGCAAGCATAATAAAGAAATAAACAGTGCAACTTTTTCATACCTATTAAGCCTCCACCTAAAATCTATCCAAACTAACAACAGGCTAAGAAATGTAAAACTAGGATGTGCAGAGTTAGGGTGGTTTGTACTTCTGTTAACCAGGAACTGGTTGTATTGGTTTTATCCGCAAAGAAAACATGTATTTGTGCAAGCCAGAAATGATATTTTACCTGAAGAAATATAAATGTACTAGGTTTTGTATTAAGAACCAGATCAGCCAACTGGAGGTATGTATGTGCACACATACATACAGTCTGTACCCATAGTATAAATCTGCCAAAGTTCCTACTTATTTACTGGTGCACAATATTCAGTTTAATACTTTTAATTTGCATCTGAGGAACACTGTGACTAAAATAAATGCTAGGCAGCTATTTGTATTAAGTAAATACAAAACAGACTACTTGACAAATTAACCATGATATAATTCTGTTTTCTGGCTTTGCCCAATACTCAATTAAACCAACTATATATGTTGGATTTACATAAAATGCTAAACTAAAATATGGTGGTTTCTTGTACTATGGAAACATAGCTTGTTTATTAAACTGTTGAGAATCAGGAATCATCTAGAGATTGCTTAGTTTTTGCCTTCCTGTGAACTACAGAGCTGCATACATTTTTTTTTGCTTTATCTTTTCCCCTCCCTGACCAAATAGGTTGCAGGAGATACATTTTTCCAATTCTAAGAGTAAATACTGGAACATACCTTGTACACTGACAAATTAAAAACCCAAAATGAACAATAATATTACACATTTTGTGTTCCAGCTGAATAAATATTATCTGGGATTGATCAGTTAGGTTTCAAAACCTAAAATCTGAAACAGCATTCTTAAGAGTCACTGCTGAAAAATAGTTCACTTCCTTTTGTTTTATATGTATATGTATGTGTGTATATACTTATATGTGTGTTCAGTTATTTTTGTTCAGTTACTGTAATATATTTGATTTCTGATGGCAAGATGATGAAACCATGTTGAATTTAGAAGGAACCTATTCGGGTAAGAAAGTTTCAGTCTGACTGTTTTTAAGAGAATTTATTCAAAGTATTATGTTTAATGATTTTTATGCTTGATTTTAATTTATTTATGTTTTAACGCAGGGGTGTCAAACTTGTTTCCTCATGTTGTCATATGATGTATCACGACTCCCCCCCCTTTGCTAAATCAGGGGAGGGCGTAGCCAGCGCGTGACGCATCCGGCCCATGGGCTGAGTTTGACACCCCTGTTTTAATGTATATGTATAGAAATGTTTTAATGACTATAAGGCGCTGATATGGTAATATGGCCAGCCAATAAATTTTATAAATAAATACATAAACAAATATTGGAATGTGTGAAATTTTTCATTGCAGAAAACATACTGAGAACAAAACAAGATTCTGGACATAGATTATATGGCTTTATGTATATATCATGGCACAACTTTACTGAAATTTCAATATAGTGTGTACAAAAATAAGAATATTTATTTTAATAGTTGGTTTAATCCAGAAATCCAGAGTAATCAAGACACCATACTGATTTTAGCTGATTTATTCTTAAGGATGATTAAATTTGTACCCACCCATATTTGCACCATGTAATGATATAAATCCAAGAAAACTTGGTTAACCAAATGAAAGCAGAAGGAAAGTTGTTTGATTCTGTGAATAAGAGGCTAGACGCGAGTAGTGAAAGTGACAACAGCTCTTTATTTACAGCACAAGCGTAACAAGAACGTATTTACAAGCACTCTGACAGCTTTTATACCCTTTCGAATGGCGCGCCTTAGCCAATCAGAGAACA
>JAEANM010029768.1:0-10124 GCA_017656035.1 Myanophis thanlyinensis | reverse complement strand
TGCTCTCAAAAAAAGATACATTGTTTGGTGTCTGTTTGTGTAGTTGTTTGTTTGTTGTTGAAAACTTAATAAAAAATGTTACAAAAAAATATCTTGAGTGAGAATACCAAATTTTACCATCAGATTAGAATAATTTAGGATACAGTTAAATTCTTATAAATTATTTATTAGAATTTCTTTTTCAAAAATCTGAACATGTTATCATCAGACAAAAGAATTTTTAGGATAACTCAAAATGACGGACAATCAAAATCTTTTTGGGGACAACTATTATTTCCAATTCTTTTACTATTCAAACTTTTACAGTATTTAATCTGTCTAAGATTTCTGTTTCTTATTGGTTCATTATTTTCTGAACCACATGTTTTTTCAAAGGTTGGTAAGCATAACTGAAATGTAATACTGTACAATAATTGCGTTTATCAAGGTAGAATTTATCCATAGCTTCTTTCCCACTAACACACAATGAATTAGTACAGATGCCACTTTTAGTATTTGTTAAAAATAACAGCAACCACCATCTTATTTACAGGCAAACGTGTTTTCCAATATTCAGGATTAGAAGGAAGTGTGTGTGTGTGTGCGTGTGTGTGTAAAATTAATTTTCTATTAATTACATTTCTTAGTGCTTAATAAACATTGTGTTGTCTGGGTATTTAATTTGCTTAGCAATACAATATCCATTCTTAATCTCTACCCCTTTTTTACAACCACTGATAAAATAAATTCCATGTTTGATTATATTCTAGATTTTCTTTCTGTTTGATTTTCAGTGTAAGTCTATCCATTTCTTCACAAACTAGTATCTTAATTATCTCGTCATCTTGCAGTGTTTCTTCATTTTTCTAATATTGTGCAAAGATAATTCTCGCTGCTGTTAAGACATGCAATATTAAATACATACTTTTCTTATCACATTTTTCTGATATTATCCCTAATAAAACAGTTCAGGTTCAAAATCTACATGTTTCCCTATTGTCTTTTCTAGCCATCTGTGTATTTTTGCCCAATTTTTTTTTGCTTTAACACAAATCCAATACATGATAAAAATATAGCAGTTTTTTATTACATTTCCAACATTCTAGACATATTCTTTTAGTTAAGCTAGCAGGTGGTACATGCCATCTATAAAACATATATATATATTCTTTATAAAAAGTTGCCATTGTTAATCTATACTTCCTTTTCCATAGATTTTGCCATTTCTCTAACTATGTATTAACCAAAGATTTTTTCCCATTGTATCATTGTCTTTTATTTGTTCATCCTCCATTTTTAAATTTAGTAACAAGTTATATACCTTCTTAATTAGTTTTTGATCAGTGTTCAACAGTGTCTTATCAAAAGGTGTTTCTCCTTTATAAAAGCCATGCTTTTTCATATCTATTTCATATCTAGATTGTATTTGCAATTGAGGCTACCATAGTAGTATAATGCCCTGGTCTTCAAGCTCTTGTTTTGATTTTAATTTCCCTTCAGTGTCCAAAATATCTTTATACATTACAATTTCACCAGATTTGGGTATGTGAAGGCTTCCATTGTTGAGAGCCATTCTGGGATTTTCAAGTATATTTTAGGTTTTATTTTTTCCCACACAGATATTAGTGAATTTTTTATATAGTGATTTTGAAAGCATCTATGGATTTTATTCTTCTCATACCATAGGAAGGCATGACATCCCAATTGTAAATCATGACCTTCTAAGTATTACAGTCTCTTGTGCCTGAGGATTATCCATTCTTTCACACATGCATGGTAATATAAAAATCAATCTGGTAGTCCAAACCTTTCATTTTCTTTAGAACCTTGTAACATTTTTAATTTTATTCTCACTTTCTTTCCTTGCCAAATAAATTTCAAAGTCAATTTGTTCAAATCATCAAAGAATTTCTTTTCAATTTTTATAGGTACTGTTTAGAACTGGAAAAGCAGTTTTGGTAGAATATTCATTTTTATCGTGGCAATCCTTCCTAACATGGATAAATGTAGTTTTTTCCATTTTTCCAAATCTAATTTTATTTGCTTAAGTAACTTTATATAATTGTCTTCTTTTTATCATTGCACATCTTGCAGTTAAATATTTAACAGCAAGATGGGCAATGAAAATATGGGCAATGAAAATATGGGTATATATTAATCACTGACTTACATGATAGGAATAAAGAATAAGATTTAATTCTAAATGTTTTGAGCTCAAACACCTCAGGTTTTCAGACTTTGAATAAAATTCTGAGCTTCAAACAATTCATTTCAAAGCCAAAGTACCAGCTTGCAATTAAAAGCAGAGGTTGAAAAATTTTGCATGCCCCCTGACATGCCATATCTTAGTCAGCAGATAATAAACACTAATTACAGTTCAGTTACAAGTCCAGCCACTTTTAGTATGGACTAAAATTGCACGGTTGTTGTTCTTAGCATTTATCTCATCTAACAGCAGTGGTTGCTTGTTTTTGCGCTGCACTCACTTAACTCTTAGGGTGAACATATCTGCATACTTAATATGACAATGAGTTTGTTTCTCATCCAGAATATGATACTGATTAGGGATGAGGAGGAGTGACAGGCCAAAGAGCACCAAGATGGCTTCTATTACTCAGGGAAAACTAGAACCTGAATCACCTCATCCAACACCTTAACCACTACATGATGAAGACTCTCTCAGGAAATAAAATTCACCTAACATACAACGTATGTACTTCAATTCAATTCAATCCTTTATTGTCAATGCACAACATGTGTACAGCGAAATTGAGGAGCCTCCATCGGTACAATCACACAAAGCACAAAAACACAGAATAAATTCAGATACAGAACTTGCTATTATACCAAAATAATACAGTTTACATTTTAATGAACAGATCCCAGCTTTTTACTAAAAGGGTAGGGCAGCTCTTAACTCATAAAAGTGTATACATCTCTGCTTCATAATACATACTTCATTGTTTTGGGAATCTCTAAAAACAGCACAATGTTGCTTCTATGACTTACATTTTTTACATCAATCTATTCCTTTGAAGAGATTATTAATCAAAAATGCACAGATTTCAGGTTTATAGATTTAATATTGCTTTTAAATCTTTAAGAAGTCAACAGTTAAAAGATTATTTATTCTCTCATTTATTAATTTGATGCCTCTTGATTCCAACCAACTCCCTTTCCTGGCAGTTTCCAGGACTTTATAACTTTCAAGGGTATGTATTTAATAGTGAGTTAAGACAGGGGTTCTGTTGATCTATCTGTCACCCTTATCACTTAGCAGAATAAATTTATATGAAGAGTCAATGAAGATAATAGTGGAGACCACAAGATTTTTGGTCTTGGGACACATCAACCATTTAATTCCAAGATTCTCCTAACAAATGAAAGAAATTCAGACTCTTGAGATGTCAAGGGACTTTACTAATATTACTTTAGCATCTATCCATGAAGTAGATAGAAATCAGATACTTGATCTGATTTTCAACATGGAAAGCAATAGTTTTTATCGAGAAGTACTAGAAAAGTTGTATTTGATCAGGGGCTAACAGTATCTGAGAAGTTTAGAATTGTCCATGCCTCCTCCTGCAGGCATGAAGACTAGATTAAATCAGTATACCTAGGGATGGGTAGATTTCAGAGAATTCTAAGGGATATTCTCAAGGCCTGGTCCTTTTAGCAGTCCCCCAGGAACTTTTTGATGCAGCATCTCCTAATTGCCCTCTGTCCAATGCTAAGACCATACATTTTACAAGCTTCAAATAGACATCAACAAGCAATTTGGCCTTCTATATTTGGCCCACATTATAAAATCAATTGCCCCTCCAGTTAAAGCAACTTTATTCCTTACAACTCAGACGGGGTAGCAAAATATATTTATTATTTTAGGTCTTTTGACATTACTACTATAATTTCTATTTTATATATTATGTTTTAATAGTGTTTAATTAACATTTTCCTCCAAAACTGTTAATGGAATGAAATGGTAATAAAGCTATTTAAATACTGTAAATAAACATGAGCAAGATGCTAGATTATATAGAAATGAGGCCATCCATCATAAGATAGTGACATTTCCAATGCATGTGTGAAGTCAGAATTAAGGAGACAGTGAGACTTATTCCTTGAAAAGATTTTAGGTTACTATTTAAAAGGATTTTCACAATGCAAATTTTAAAAAGTCAAAATTAAAATGTACAAAAATAAATAAACTTCAGCAATCCTTAGAAGCTGCTAGTACTAAAAGGTAAAGCTATAAATATGATGTATCACTTCAGTGTTGAGATGAAGAACTCCCATGGTGAAATATTATCTCACTGCACAAAGCATTACATTTTTGCTTCCCCTTTAATAGTATCTTGTGTAACTTCCTGGAAGATCACTGCTTTATTATTAGAAGCAGATAAGAGCTGAAAAATACTGCTTTTTGCTGCTTTTAGTCACTAGAAATATTTGTTTACAATGAGAGAAAATCCTCAAAACAAAAGTTACACTAGTGCAGAAAACCATTTTGTTCAGCTTTCACATATTGGAAACCATATCATTCACTGTATTGATATTTCCAGACACAAATTATTTGTCCAATGTGGTCCCTGTTAAGAATATATGTGTGATGGGGGGGGGGGGAAATCACCCACAACTCTTTATGAAACATTTTTCTATATTCTCGAATGATTCCCTGCACCATTATGACATTGGTAAATATCCAGTCATCAGAAAACAGAAAAAATAAATGAAAATTCTGGTTTGAAGTTTGAGGCCATGGAGGATCCTGTACTATGGCTTTTAAATTTTACATTGCTATCATTAACGTTGTAATCTGAACAGCTTGAACTGCATAAATAAACATGTATCACCAATTCTCCAGGTTATTTTGCTGTATCTAACATTACTACTCAGGACTGAATATAGCTGCACTATAACAACTTCTGGAGCTGGGTTGGGTTTGTTTTTTTTTTGGTTTTTTTTTGCACGAAGCTGGACAACAATCCAAAATCAGGGAAGGGAACGAGAGAGGAAACATATGCGGCGCACTGGAGTGGGTTCTAAGGCAATGCTTCAAGCGTGAACCTTTTTTGAACCTGCAGCAAATTTCATGCGACAATTGCTTGGCTGCTATTGCTAAGGCTCCTGAACATTTAAAGCGCTTCCTATGTAACCCCTACAGTACTAACAGTCAGCTAGACCAGGGTAACTGCCAGCTGGTGCAGGAGGCGGGAGACACACGGTCGCACCTGAGACGCCCGCCTCCTACTCCCGACCTATCTTTCAGGGGCCCCTCCCCCACCCGGCTCGGAGCTCCTGGCGCTGCCGCCGTTGCGCGCTCGCGCTCGCGCCACGCCACTCACCCATCAAAGCCCGAAGGTGCTTGAGGCGGGTCAGCGGCTCTTTCCGCGGGTCCAGCGCCTTCTGCGCAGACTTCTTGACATCCGCATGACCCCTCCGCGAGAACATCTCGAGGGCGCTGGAAAGGAGCGCAGCCGCCGCGGCCGCCCTCCCGCCTTTGTCGTCGCTCAGCTTCTTCTGCACCGACTCTCGCTTCGCTCCCTTGGCCAGTCTCCGGGTCTGAGCCGGACGCGCAGCTACTGAGCGAGAACAAGGTTGCGGGTGGCGAGGGAGAGCAAAGGCGGAGCTAAGCCCCGGGAGGGGAAACAGGCGGGGCTTGCCGCCGTCTCTGGGCGGGGCTTAAGGTAGCGGTCACAGCAAGCCTGCATGCTGCCTTTGCGGGAGGCGGAGCCTTCAAGGGACGGAGAGGGCTTTGCCTCCTGTATTGCTGGAATATGCTTCAGTTATTTAACTTATTTATAAATAAGTGGTTCCTCCCCCACGGCTGGAAGCTCTAGCCACTCTCATTCGCGTGACTTAAATTCGTACATTTTAGAACTACAAAGTCCAGAGGGCTGGATGGGCGGCCATCTTGGGCGCGGGGTTGTCCAGAAGGCGCAGCCTCTTGCAGCAAGTCCAGGGAGCGCCTTGGATGTTAACGTTGCTCTTACGGGCGCCGGCAACAACTTCTTGTGACCTTGATATGAACCCTGTAAATGAAGCCGGGATGAATAGTACTAAATTACAGGGATTTTCTTAATGGTTAACCAGATAGCATTAACTGTAAATTCAGAGTTGTGCGGAGGTTGGTTGAAATGGATCTAAAATTGCACTTTGTTTGCTAGCTGTCCGCATTGGGAAAAAAGTGCGCAAAGTCATTACACCCATCAGATTCCGATAGACGGAGAAGCAGCTGAGATCCTCGCCAGAAAACGTTTGCTTGAGAGGAGGCTTACTCCATATATTTTGGATTACAATTCTCATGATTCTCAATTGGTGTATCTAGAGAAGGTAGTAAATTTTCTAAGCAGTTTGGAGAACCAGTTGTTAGAAGAAATCTCCTTTTGGGTGGTGGTGTTTTTTTTCAACTTTATAGGGTTAATTCTGTAAGGAAGGATGGAAAAAAAACCATTCTGGTATTGTTTGTAGCCTAATCTTCATTGCCCTGCTTACAGAAACTGCCCACCCAGTCACATGACTGGGTCACCACTAAGCCATGCCCACAGAACCGGTAATAAAAAAAATAGAATTCCACCACTGGTTGGATTCCATACCACATGATCTGACCCAGGCAATCAAGCCACGCTGTGCTCCATGAGCCACTGCAGACAATTGCTGAGGCTACCTCTGCATGACTGCAGATTTATGACAATTATTGGGTCCAAAACTTCCATCACTAAGAAAAACGGTTGAGTCACATCCAATTTTACCATCTCTTGCTGCAGTTATTAAGAGAATCATGGTCATTAAGTGAATCTGGTTTCCCCCATTGACTTTGCTTGTCAGAAACCAGCTGGGAAGGTCACAAATAGTGATCATATGAGTCCAGGACTCTTCATCCATCATAATACATGCCAATTGCCAAGTACCTGAATTTTGATCAAATGACCATGGGCAGGCTGTGACAATTGTAAGTATTTTAATTATTTTAATTGTTCTTAATCTGTATTGTATTGATGTTGTTTTTATTGGCTGTGAACCGCCCCGAGTCCTTCGGGAGAGGGGGCGGTATATAAATCAAATAAATAAATAAAATCAAATAAATAAAAAGTACTAGGACTACACATAAGTCACTTTTTTCAATGCCGTTTAACTTCAAAAGGTCAATAAAAAAATGGTTGTAAAGCGAATACTTTCTGTGTATTCTAAATAATAAAATATCAAGATTTCTTGTGATCTCTGAAAAATAATATCAATAAAAAAACTTTTTTACTTCTTTTGACTTCTAACAATTAAAAAAGGTGTTAACAAAATGGCTTAATGGACCCTCAATCAGTACACAATTCATTGGAAATAAATTAATGGTAATTTTTAAAATTGCCATGTGGATATCACCTCATCACAAGACCGCTACAATAAAACAGCCAAATTTAAATTCCATACCTGGGTTAAAATTTAATGTACATATTTTGAATATCATTGATCAATTGATTTATGTTTAGAAATAAATAGCATGTATGTGACCTGTATTTTATAATATTCTCTGGTATTTCTTTAAATGTAAAACAAGTTTTACAACATTTAAAATATTTTGTTTTTCTACTGTATGTAATAGTTCAATCTTTCTAGACTGCACACAGCTTTTTATTCCAGCAATATTGATTAATTGTTGGTTATTTTCAGCCTAATTTTAAATTGCAATATTTTATTTTATTGTCCTTTAAAAACATGCTGGTTCTCTTCACTTTCTGTTTTGGACTCTTTGTTGTCTTTAATGCATTGTTAATAAAAGTTTAATTTTCCTCATGTTTAAGTTTGTCGTAGAAGCACACTTCTATGTTTAGACTAGGAATGGGGACATCCAAGTTTTCTCATTCAGGCTTACTGCATGACATGGGATCAGTTAGTCTCAATGCAGCCTACCATACAGATTTCTGGTTGTGGGGGAAATGTTTATTACCTTTTGCTCTGGAATGAAAAGTAGAATAGGAATCAAATACATAAAATTTGTTTATTTTTGTATCTTGCAAAGTTCTAGGATGGAATCTTTATTCATACCAAATTGTGACTTCCTGATAAACATATACACAATTGTTAAATTAGTGACAAATATTTTCTAAATAATAAATGTTAGCAAATGTGTTTGTTAAATCCGAAAATTAGTTTGTGATTACATATGGACTGCCAAGCTTTACATTTTCAAATAAATGTTCTTATTGTTCAGAATTGCTACTATTCATATTTTGGCGTGGACATTTTTATGTTTGACAAGACATTCTTACTTAAATCAGTTTTCTACCACAATACAGGCCGAAAAGCTGGAATAAATGTTTATTGACATCAGTAGTAGATTGCTGCCTGGTCGGACCGGTTCTATCGAACCAGTAGTTCTGTTGGCCTTGGTAGATAGTTGGCTCCGCTCACCCACCTACCCCCACCCTATCCTGTCCCTTCTTTCTTGCTACGCTGAATCACGCAGCACAGCTCTTTTCCACACCTCCGCAGTTCCTACTCACCGGGGCTGCCTTAGAAGATAAGCTGATTTCACTGAAAGTGCTGTAGTTTGGAAGCCACATGAAGTGCACACTCACAGAACTGGTTGCTAAAGTATGTGCAGCCCACCACATTTATATACATTCTATATAAATACGTTCATTAATATTTGCTTCAAAGAGAAATTAGTTCGGCACATTTAAAAGAAAAGGGGTTCCATTACAGCAAAGCATATTGCATGTAGCATTTGATCAAGATGGTGTTTTATGTAAATTGTAGTAGTTCCACACATCATTTCTATTTCCAGATCGATCTAAACCTTCTTGAAGCTATCCATGTAATTGCCTTTACTGATGGCAATCACAGAACGTTGAGAACAGAGGGGGAACATCATGACTCAATCTGTGACCCTTCCAAATAGTTAATAGGAATTTTTAAAAAAAATAAAATAAATTATTCAGTGACCTGTGCCTGGGGCTAGCCAGCGCTTGTAGGTTCTTGTGGGGTTTTTCCAATAGTTGCAATCATAATTATTTTTACATTAGGTTACAGCTACAGCCTCTTGAATTGGAGTAAGAGAAGAAAGCCTTGTTTGAACCCAGAGCCTGGAAGTTGGGGTGAAGTAATACTTAGGTACCTACTCCTTATATAAGCTGAGAAAATCAATCAGGCAGCTCTTAAGGGGTTATAAATTTAGAGCCACCAACCACAGTGGTGGTGGTGGTGGTGATTTTATAATGATTTCTTCAGGCAGTCAGGTCAATTGTTTTCTGTTATGCAATGCTGAATCTTCGCAGAGCCTGCAGCTGTTATTGAACTTCTTGTTTCATCTTATTTCCTGCTGCCTGAAAATTAGTGTGCCCAGGATCACACCATTCTCTTTCAGGTACACATTGTTCCCCAGACACCCATTCACTTTCCCAAACTATTCAGTTGAGTCTCTGTATTCTCCCTTTCTGCCTTTTCAACAAGGCAAAGGACAATATTTTTCAGAGGTGGCAATGAGATTAGGCAGCCTCCATAATAATAACCATCCTTCTCCAGATGGAGATGCTTCCATCTAGGTAAGCTAAACTTTTAGCTGCTATATTTTGTGTCCTTTTTAACCACTTTGCTTTAAAAAAAAGCATTTATATGAGTTATTCATTTAGATAACATGTTAACACTCTAAGAAAATATTTAAGCAATTAAAAATATAAACACTAGTTTAAAACCTGGGTTATTCACTAGTTTCTTCATCCTGAATGTCCCTATCAAGAGAAGAGATCTGACTAGTTGTTTTGCATGATTGGACCTCAGGAAAGACAGTAATACTAACAATCTTCCTTGAATTGTATGTGCTTAATTTAGCACCAAATGATCTGTGGACAGATTATATCTGTCAAAACTAGTGTAATATATTGATGGCATCTGATGCCTTATTCATCTATTCTGTTTTAGAGATACACAAAATGTCTCATGAACTCTTCTCCGACAGATGAGTTTCATTAATTAGCTGTATTTTGGGCCTTACCGCTAATGAAATCTTCATGAGGAATCCAATATATACACTCTTAGGAGCATAGGTCATAGTCCTTGGTTTGTTTTTATAGGGGTTTCCCATATCGCATGGTCTACCGGTTCTAAAATTCCCTGAGCTATCAGTTTATCTATCTGCTCGTCTACCTTGG
>JAEANM010029767.1:0-10124 GCA_017656035.1 Myanophis thanlyinensis | reverse complement strand
ACTCGGGGTGGTGCACAGCCAATAAAACACAAATACAATAAACAATTTAAAATCTATTAAAATAATTAAATAAAGGCCGTCTTAATTAAAATTATCATATCATTTAACATATCGTTACTCCTAAAGGAGTAACACTACCAATGAAATATATAGAGTCGCAGAAGGACTTTGGAGATAATATATTACAATATGGAACATTTACCGGTATTTCTTTATTTAACCATTCTTATAACCTGCCCAAATCTTGGAGGATACTCGTAGAAAGAACAACAAGAACAACTACAACAAGCAACTACAGGTAAAAGAACCTTCAAGACATTGAAAATATCAAAAAACAGACAATCAAATAGATATCTCTAACTAATCAATTGGAGTCAAAGGCTCATTTTAATATTGGAGAATAATTTTTTTTTAAAGTAAGACATTAAATTGTTTATACTGTATCTATGGCCACTATTCTTTCTTGTTTTAGAAATCAATGTACATTGAAGAATTTATGATAATACTGTTGGAACTACCTGTTTTATGATAACATTGTTGAACTTCTCATACTATATAATCCTATGTCTTTTCAGCAGAAAGTTTACTAAATTCAACAGGATATAGCTAGTAGCAGAAGTAGGCAAGTGATAACTTTCATACATATTGGACTTCAAAGTTCCATCAGCCTAAGTCAGCACTGCCAAAGGGATAAGATTGTGGAGATTGTGCAAAACATCTGGAGAATATCAGAATGGCTTCTTGGTATTTAAGACTACATACAGATTTTTTTCCCCCTGTATAAAATGGGACTGGTTCCCGGGTTGTTACAAGTCATATTAAGTCATAATATGACTTAATCAATACAATTATACACAATTTGTATTTATGAATACTATTATTTGAATTACGAATCATTCTGAATTGAATGCTTTTATAGTATTGTTTGAATCATAATTCAAACAATACTATAACAGCATTCATAAATCATTTGTGTTGTTTCTCTATTCTTTCTGGAAGAGTTTCAATAGCACAGAATGGGCAATGAACTATTTGACTTCCCTGTTTCCATGAAGTCATCTGGAATCAATTCAAAAGAGATTTTACCATTCATTCATTTTCAGTATCATTTATTTTCTCCCCTCCATTCTTATACTTGAAGTTTCCTTTTTCCACCTTGCCCTCTTTTAACTCTATTCTATAGATTTTAATGAGTTTCACCTTCAAAGGAGTTTTCTAAATACAGTTACTGGCAGTTGTCCAGTAGCTGAGCTTGCTATATCACAGCAGCATGCAAGAATCATCTGTACTGTACTGAAAATTGCTTTGTTTTAATCTTCACCAAATTTTAAGTTGTACTCAATATGACCAGCTCAAGATTGACTCAGCCTTTCATCCTTCCAAGGTCGATAAAATGAAGACCCAGACTGTTGGGGGCAATATGCTAACTCTGTAAACCATTTAGATAGTGCTGTTTATATACTGCTTCATAGTATATAAATGAAGCAGTATATAAATCTAAGTGCTAGTGCTATAAATTGAAGTAGAAACCTTTATAAAATCTTCATCTTATTATATAAACTCTTTGCCTAGCTTTCAGTTTTCCATTAGTTTAAAACTATCGTATCTACTTCGTAGTGTGGAAATTGTATGCAAAGCCATCACAGTAGCCATTATTAGCCTTATCCTAAAATGGTCTAGAAATGGTTCATTTCAACAATACCAACTGAATAATACTTCAATATTTTGGGTAGTCTTATGTAGTTGTCATTACAATAAAACTTTGCATTTATGGACATCAGTTAAATAGACTTTGGATATAAGAGATAGATATTTTTGTTCTGACTTCATCCCCCAGGGCTGCTCTGTCAAATGAACATTTTAGTGGAAATGATGCTTTTCACATCATTTTGATAATTATGCAAATGACACAAATGCATGGACATAAAGTAGCATTTAACCCACTTTCAAACTTAACAAAAAACTGTTCTCCAAGTGGTCCAGTAAGTAAGAATTTTACTATTTAGTCAGGAAATTGAAATAAAATGTTTTCCCACAATGTTATGATGTAGTAAGCTTCAGTTTAATAAACCGGATAATTCAAAAGCTGAGTTAATATTCGTTAACTATGCCATTTATGAATTCATAGTGGTTGAATTGTTGAAATTCAATGAATTGCATGAAATAAGCAATTTGTGATGCTTGTTATCCTGATTTGGGAAGACACCAATAGACCTAGGATTCACCCCAAGCAATAACAGGTAATACAGCACTTTTTAAAAGGCTCCAGATTTAAGGGAAAGTAAGATGGTTCAAATGCTATGTACAAGAAATATCAATTTATCTAGAAGTATAGAAGACTCAGTTCTTCAGTGAAAAGATAACTATGGGGTTTTGTTTTTGGACTTGAAGGAACCTGCCTACCTATTCTCGCTTTAGGCTATATATTTAAAAGTCTAAAAATTCATCTCTGTTAATAAAAAGCAAGCATAATAAAGGAATGAACCAAAAAAAATGAGACTGTGATATAATTCTTGAACTAACCTATTTTTTACATATTTTCTTGGGGGGAAATTAAAAAAAGAGCTAATAAGAAGCCTAATCTTATAAATTTAAGTTTACTATTCCAATATAAGTTTATATTGGCAGTCATGGAACAGGTGAGAGACCAGTCACTTCTAACTTGCACACTGTTAGGCAGCTTGTACCTGTTGGGGAGCAAGTAAATTTTAATATTAAGTGGGATAATTTTATTTGCAGAGAAGGACAAACAAAAATTCAATAATTTCTACTATTTCATG
Source organism: Myanophis thanlyinensis (assembly GCA_017656035.1). Taxonomy (NCBI): domain Eukaryota; kingdom Metazoa; phylum Chordata; class Lepidosauria; order Squamata; family Homalopsidae; genus Myanophis; species Myanophis thanlyinensis. The sequence goes on along the minus strand of JAEANM010029767.1, from coordinate 7,344 downwards.
ATGATGTGTCAAACTTAAAACCCAAGACAGCAGTAAAACTCAAACCTCTATAGACATTTTATTCTGTATTCAAGAATTGTTGTAGCAGAAGTTCCCAGACACATCTCTCTCTCTCTCTCTCCCCCCTCATCTCTCTCAAAAACAACCTTGTGAGGTAGACTGCAGAGAAAAAGTGATAGGCTTAACATTTCTCTCAAAGTTTCCATAACTGAGGGTGGACTTGAATGTGGATTACACTATACTTCTCTGTAATAACCCTATACTCCAACATTTTAATTACACCACAGTGGCTCTCAGTAAAGACGCCTTACACAACCCAAGCTCCATAGCCATAAATGAGCAGAAGATCTGCAGAAGACAGAAATTTCCTATGAGTATTTTTTGCTGGGTTGACCTTTAAAGAATTAAATATTTCAGTCTGTCCATTTTGCACATAGAGTCCAAAAGATGTTCTGTCCTGAATTCTTCTACATGCTAAGGCAGTGTTTCTTAACCTTCACAACTTTATGATGTATGGACTTCAATTCCCAGAATTCCTCAGCCAGCATGCCATGGTTGAGAAATACTGTGCTAATGTATGGGGTTGTCATGGTTGCCAAGGTTGAGAAATACTGTGCTAATGTTTGGGGAGGGGTCAAGAGGAACTGGTGGAAATGCTGGTGTTTTCAATCTAAATAGAAGCTGTAGAAAGGGAGTCAGATCAGTCTAATTACAGACAATGATTTAATTAATATGGCAGTCAGCATATCAGTTATGGAAAAGGGAAGAATCTGATAGAAAAACAAATGTGGTCCTAACAAAAATTGGAAGGTCCTCTAGATGATGATGATCAGAAGAGTGCTTGTAGGATTGTAGTCTTAGCATAATCCTACTAACCTTTGAAAAGATGCTAAGAAGCTTAGTTCCTGGACAATATGGAGGAGGTCAGGAAGGATTTGGTAGTAGGAGCAGGTGGTACCTGTAGGTGGTGTGAAACAGTGATATCTGAGTAGAAGCATAATAGCTGAGATACTATAAGTGAATCCAACCACCGGTGAAAGATCAGGTCAATTTGTTAGTAGTTTACATACCAGTGAAGTTATTGCTCTAAACTGACATTTTTCCTCCTGTTTCCTCCATCTGGTTATGTAGCAAAGAACAGGTGAAGCTTTGGTTACAATAGGTAAAATACAGCTTTCCAAAATATATGCCATGAATTTGTGGCACTGTCAGAAATGAGATTGGGCAGATTGTGACTTCAGAAAACTTGTGGAATAAACAAATGTGTTGCTTTAGGAGTAGATCAAAGACCATTGCAGGAAGAAGACAGCTACAACTGTTATACATGATAGATCAGGGTTTTTTTTTTTTAAAAAGCTCAAATAAACCATGTGCAAATTGACTTGTGGAAAGCACAGATATAATAGTCTAGCCCAGACATGGGCAAACTACGGCCCGGGGACCACATCCAGCCCGTTGGGCTTTTTAATCCGGCCCACCAAACTAGTTACTAGCAGGAACCAGCCCAACAAAAAACTAAGCATTATGTGCTCTGAAGTAAATTATTAACTCAGATGGTAAAATACTCGTTGATCACATTAGCAGTAGCTTATGTGTTTTATTTACAAAATTTATTTTTTTTGTTTCCTAAATTATTAAAATCTGGATTAAATCAGTTCTTACTTTAGGTTCATGAAATGACGCCACTGCATCGCATCCTATTCTGGACCGGCCCCTCTGTCAATTTTAGAAACCATTGTGGCCCGCGTGTCAAAAAGTTTGCCCACCCCTGGTCTAGCCAGTTTGTTGGTGATGTTAAGGAGAAACATAAGCTTGGTATCTCCCCTTAACATGAGTTCAAAAATCTCAGAAAATAAAGTGGATAATTTTAAATATTCCAAAATGTCTCAGTGCAGCTATCTTATAGGCATTAAAGTTTTGTCTATTGGTCTACAGAGTCCTCAGAGTAAATGACCAATTTGCCCAAATATACAATAAAAGTTTATCTATAAGCTTATGAAAAATATAATTCATAAGTTGCATGAAGGCATGATCTTATCTTTAGTTATGTTCAAATTTCTACTGAGAATCAAAAATAGCTAAGTATTTTTACCTTTTCAGCCAAATCAGATTGTGAGCCTTTCTGATATCATACCGTATGCTTTGTGTAGTCCTTCCAAGAATTCAGAAGACAGCATTTCTTAATGGTTATATAGTTCAAAAACTGGCCATCAACAACTACATTATATGCCGGTTCTTCTTGAGCAAAAGCAGGAGAAATGGGTTGTGGTGGAGAAGTGGGGATGAATAAAGCCTTTCTACAAGTTCTCATTAAAAGTTTTTTTATTTTTTTAGGCAAACCAAGCCTGTCCCTGACATTAGGTAATAATGCTTTGCAAGAATCTGACTGAAGAATGAGACTGAAGTTACAATCCCAGCAATGATTGCTAATCAGAGGTGAAATTCTATAGAACCAGTTATTAGAAGAAATCACCTTTTTTCCCCCCACTTTGCAGGGTTAATCCTGTAAAGATTAACTTTACAGGGTTAATCCTGTAAATAAAGCAGTTGTTTCTAGCCTAATCTTTATTGCCTTGCTCACAGAAACTGCCTCTTCCCTTATGACACTGTAACTTTGGTGAAGTTTAATTCTGTGCTTGGTGAGGTTTAATTCTGTGGCCACGCCCACAGAACCAGTAGTAAAAAATTGAATTTCACCACTGTTGCTAATACAGAATATAGAAATCAAGCTTTCTATGCAGTCTCAGAATTTCTCAATGTCCCAATAGAGAAAGAGACTTTCAAATAATTCAGTTGACAATTGCAAGAATGGAACCAGTTCCTGCACTGCTTTGGAAACCTCCCCTTAAATATGCAATTTGGAGTAGGTTTCAGAAAGATTGTGAGAATGGAGCCTGCACGGAGCTTTACACAAGGTGGCCTTGGTAGCAAGTCAGCTCGCATGGGCTGGACTTGCCTGTTACCAACTGAAGAAAGTCCATGAAAGTAAATGGTGTGCTTTGTATGTGCTGTGCACCGGGAGTCCAGCCAAGGCCTCCCAGGCAGAGGTGAAATTCAGCCAGTTTGCACTGGTTCTATAGAACCGATGGTAACAATTATAAGCAGTTTGGAAAACCGGTTATTAGAAGAAATTGCCTTTTGTTTTTTCCCCACTTTGCAGGGTTAATCCTGTAAAGATTAACTTTACAGGGTTAATTCTGTAAACAAGGCAGTTGTTTCTAGCCTAATCTTTATTGCCTTGCTCACACAAACTGCCTCTCTCCTTATTACATTGTAACATTACAACTTGGTGAAGTTGTAATGGTAATGGTAATTCTGTGCTTGGTGATGTTTAATCCTGTAGCCACACCCACAGAACCGGTAGTAAAAAAAAATGAATTTCAGCACTACTCCCAGGGCACAGCAGGTTTCTGCACTGTGGTGGAAAGCTGAGCTTGAAAGAATAATGGCAGGTTGAGGGAATTGCAGCACTCCTTCTGTCGTAACTGTGGGTCAGCTGCCAGGTACCTTAATTTTCTTCATGTGTCCATGGAATGCTGGAAGGGCTATGACTTCAGGCACAGGTCAGTAACCCCGCTCGTTCAGCACAGTTGTAATTTTGAACAGTCACTGAACATATGGTTGTAAGTAGAAGACTACCTGTATTTTGCAATCTGGCCAGGTTGAGATCTACTGCATTTTCACCGTCAGATAGCTACAAAATAGTTTGTACAGTGCTTCCTTCTCCAAAAGACTCCTTCTAGCATGCAATTTTTTGGTCCTTTTGAATAAAATGTTATCAGGATTGCAATACTTAAGTTACTGGGGGGAAAAACATTTTGTTTCCTTGTCACATAACACCACAACTAGACTTAATATGACAGGCTTACAGTGCCAGTGCAATATGTATATACCAGTGGAATATTATATATGTGTGTATGTGAAAATGTGTGCCTAGCTCCATTAGTTACTTGGGTTTAGGGATTTCTTTTATTCTTGAGATATATTCTGTGTTCTTGTGTGGTTGCACCAATGGAAGCTCATTCAATTTCATTTTACATATGTTGACAATAAAAGTTTTGGAACTTTTGAACTTTTTCAAATGCAACCAATAGTTGTGGCAGAGGAAAATATCCTATGTCTGGAATCCCAAAACTGTAAGTAATAACCATGTAAAATCTGGAACTTAATTACCATATAGGTACTCCTCACCTTACAACCATTCATTCAGTGACTATTTGAAGTCACGATGGCATTGAAAAGTGACTTATAATCATTTTTCATACTTATGACCATTACCACATCCCCATGGTCATGTGATCAAAATTCAAACACTTGTCAACTGGCACATATTTATGATGGTTGCTGTGTCCAAGAGTCATGTGATCATCTTTTGCGACCATCTGACAAGCAAAGTCAATGAAGACGCCAAATGTACTTAATAACCATATTAGTATCTTAACAACTGCAGTGATTCATTTAACAACTGTGGCAAGAAAGGTCATAAAATAGGATAAACCTCAACAGTGGGTTTTATTAGCAATGGAAATCTAGGGCTCAATTGTCGTAAGTTGAGGATTAAGGATGCTTGTCACTAATATGTGTCATGATAGCTTGTTTATCAGAATTCAGATTTACAAGCTATTTTCTCCTAGTTGGACGAAACAGCCATCTTCTGGTTATTGCACTACTCTTAGTCAGGAAAAAAGAAAACAACCCCACCTCTGCCAAAATTTATACTATTGAAAGAATTTTATTTAAACATGCACACACATCCATATAGAAAGTTTCTGAACTTTCTATACTTACATTATCTAGTCACTAGTGACTTAGGCTTGGAACACCTATAAGGCTCTGCTTGGAATGCTACCCGCATAATATATTTTAAAGTGAGTGCAAGAGATATTTAACACCTTAAAAAGAAAATAGTGAACAATGTAGTCTGTGTTTGCTTTCCAAACTCCTGATCATAGGGATACAGTCCAACCTCTTTGAAATGAACTAAACTTTGTAGTTGTTCAAAACCATTTCTACAGTTGCAACAGCTACTTGCACTACGGTACATTTACCCTGAGCAGGGTTAGCAGGAACAGTGTATTAGTGCACGGGTGTTAAATTCGCAGTGTCACATTGCCGTCACGTGACGTTTTGTCATGTTTTCCCCCATTTGCCAAGCTGGGGTGAGCGTGGCCTGCGCATGATGCATCTGGCCCACGGGTCGCCAGTTTGTCACCCCTGCATAAATTGCAAGTCCCATTTGTGGAGACTAAACTAAGTCTACTTGACTACATGGAACTGTTTTAAATGGTAATCTGAAACCTTCCGTTCCAGAATATTTTGAAACTGCCTTTCCATATCTAAATAACTTCTATTCTAATGCCTTTGTTCCTTTTTTGAGGTGTCTATTTGGCCTCATAGGTTTGTTTTTCAAGATTTATTTTAAAACAAAGGCAGCTGTATTACAGTGAGCTTGATTATGTGCTATCATTTCCTCCATGAAGATTTATTCCTATTTTAGTCTTTCAGATCTTCCAACAGTGCTTCATTGCCATTGTAGGTTGAAGTTCCACTTTGCTCCTGTTCATCCTCTTCTCTTATGACCTCCTTTCCTAGCATTACATCCTTTTCCATTAGGTCTCTAGGTCTTTGTATAATGGGTCTGATAGGATAATTTTTGCTCATCATATCTGTCCTGATAGAGAATTGTGACCTTGTGCAATTTTCAACATTATTTTATAGCACATGCCTTTTCATCACTTAGTCTCTAGTACCTAGAGATACTTCAAACATACAGTATATTTATGTTTTATTTTTCTTCTATCGTGATTGCAACCTGCCTTATACACTGTCTAAAGATACGAAGTATACAAATGATAAATAAAAATACATAAACATACACTCACACCCATACATGTATCATACAACTCTCACATTTAATATATTTCTTTAGACAGAAACATCTGCAACTATAATCAGCCAATCAAATTATAATCAATGATTTGGAACTCAAATTCTCTCTGTTTTCATGTTTCCCCATCACTACTCTTTCTTGTTCCCACATGTTGATTTGTGACTTTGTTAAACAAAAGCAAGTTCTGAGGACTCTGACCAATACTGCTGTGTTTTGGGAAGGCGTAACATCTGAGCCAAGTTGAAAAGGTCAAATAAGGGCAGAGTCCAAAGCAATTTTAAGTGGCTGAGCTAAGTAGTAAGGAGACTAATGGAAGCCGTTTTAATTTATTACAGTCTTCCCCAGTGAATATAAAGACAACATTTTTCTACAGCAGCTTGATTAAAAAGTCTGCAATTCCCATTGTGCATATAAAAAAGAAAACCACTGTGGATAGTGCAGATCAAGCATCAGAAAAAAGGGGTCTCTTTCTACACTAACTGTGAATAAATATTATAGGACAGAGATTTATTTTTATTCATGCCTGTTCAATTCATTTTTCTCTGCAGGTTTCTAGCCAGATTATATTCTACTCAGACACATCCCCACACTTCTTCTAGAGAGAGTTTGCAACTTACCTTTGATGATTCCTCCATTTAAAGGCATACCCTTCTTCTCAGGATATTTTTGGCAAGACCAAAAAAGCTCAATTTTTCTTTTATGAATATACTATATGTATTGACTTTTCTATTTTGTTGTTCATGGAGATATAGTCATACTCCTCTAAATTGGTAGAATATATATGGAGGCCACAGACATCATGAACAATTATGTAATGTAGTTAAAGGTAAATTCTTGCCACTGCGGCCTCCTTAAGAAATTCTGAACACCTGTTCAGAAGTTAACACTGATCTCATCATAAAGTCTTTTTGTTTTACTTTCTGCAAAACAGATTGGCATCAATTCCTAACCCACAGAAATTATTGGGGTGGACAAATTGGTGCCATCTAGATATGTTGGACTTCAGCACCTATTACTGGGCCAATGAGAAGAAACATGGAGACCATCAATCAAAACTTTTAGAAGGTAACAGGTAACCTGCCTGAGATGTAGAAGAACCAAAGTGGGAAGTTTCTACTGGAATGCCACTGAATCCTAACATTCAGGTTAAACACGATCTTCAATATGTTGGATGCCTATCAGGTTCGATGGAGCACTCTTTCAGACTATGAACAACATGTGAACACGTACAAAGAAGGGAAAACATTTTATGTAAGACCTCAAATACAGCAACAAACTGATGCACTCCCACATTTTAATACAGTGAAGAATACACACAAATAGGTGTTCAATGACCTGAAAGAGATCTCTGAAAAGCACTGTAAAAGTACATTGGTGCAAGATATCATTTCTAAATATCTATTTCATCTGAAAGTCCTTGGATGCATTTTCTTTCTTATTTTCTTTCTTTCTTT
>JAEANM010029766.1:0-10125 GCA_017656035.1 Myanophis thanlyinensis | reverse complement strand
CATCAACTAATCAAGAGGCAGCAGCGCAGCCAACCAGCCCAGCACACCACACCCTCCCACCAGTATTTATAGAGAGATAGCAGCTCCGGTCATACACTTCTTGCACTGGCACGAAGCAGAAGGCACCAGCCTGAAGATGGCGAGTGGGACCTCCCTGAAATGTTGCAAGGATATTCTCAAACTTACATGGGAAAAGACTCGAACAGATCTAGACCTGCATATATATATGTATATATATATATTATATCCTTCTGCTGCCCACCCACTTAAAAAAAGTCTGTTCAGTTTTACACTGCCATCTGTGATTCTTCATTCTTCTATTGCTTTTCTGTCTCAGTGCTATTTCCCGTTAGTGTCAGTGGACATTTGTGTATAATTAAATGGACAGTGGAAATGTGATACTTATGTATAATGAAACAGAAGGATTTCTATTTAGTTGCATGTCTACTTTTCTTAACACTTCATTATACTTCACTTACATAGGGAAGCATGATCTTGCTTATTGTGATAGTCAACATCTTGTACATTCTTTCCTCCTATTGAAGCAAAATTAAAATTCCATGATAGGAATTAGTTGTATAAATTGCTGCATTATAAGCCCATTAGAAAGTATACTATGGAGGGTCATGGAGTGACTGATTCCACCAAGCCTGCCTATTGCCTATTTCTGATTCCCTTTCAGACTTTCTAAAGTAAATCTGAAATATTCTAGTGTGAAAAAGAAAGAAATGTGAAGGTTGGTGAAACAATCTTTCCTCAGTTGTGAAAAGAAAAACCCAATTGATGTCCCTGCTATCCTATAGAAGGGACACAAAATTGAAACCTAAATGACTTAACCCTTTGCTGCAGAACAATTTTAAACTTTTAAATCTATTGTTATTGTTTCTTTGTAGGAAATTAGAGATGATCCTCAAAACTTCAAACTGGCTCACAGATTCCCAATAAATTCCTTGAGTGAAATTACTCCCGGAGGTAAGACATAAACATTTTTTTGTGCATGTGATCCTACGTAATGTTTTTCCCATATTATCAAAGACCTCAAAATATCAGCTGTCTGGATTTTCTATCTGATTGTCATTATCAAACAGATATGAAAAGATTACTTCCCACATATAGTATGGTAAAGGCATCCAATCTGAAAGACAAATGTATTTTTATACTGTATTGGGAATAAAAGCCAGTAATAACACAGATGCTGCTGCTGTTTTTCTGATTCTATGAAGCAAGGAAAAATGTAAAGCTATAATTATTCAGGCTTGTGTTTAGGACTATTACAAATTATATAATGTGGAGAATTTTCTTAAACTCTTTTTGGGGAATTGTACGTTCACTGCATCTTGTACAAGAGATTAATGTCCTGAATATTTCAGTGTTAACAGATGGTAGAATACCCAGTTTAGGGTTATAGCAACACTCTTCAACAAAGGGTCTATATAATATGCAGATGATTATTGGTGAAAAATACTATAATGGCATTGGATTTTTTTTTCAGTCTAGATATACAACAGGGAAAGTTGTTGCTAAAACTACACATGTTGTAACCCACCATTCCTTTAGTGTTTTGCTGTTTTCTCAAAATGAATCACACTTAAGCTAATGCTAGTCAGCCTTATGTCAGTTTCATTTGTAGTTTATCCTCTAATATTCAATAAAATTATATTATTAGAAAAAAAATGCACTAAGCAGAAAAGGGTACAATTTCTTTCCAGTATCTTTCAAAAGCAAAGCTCATAGTGAATTTACTTTAAAGATGAAATGTGTATGGAAGGCAATCACAAGACAATCAGATCATATACTGCCCTCAACAAATGTTCAAACATGAATTAAATGGTTTTTTTTTTAAGTTTTCTTCCATACTGCTTTATTGCAACAAATGGACTTGAAGTAAGATACTTCTTTGGCAGCCTTCAAGTTGTAATAAATCCTTTGATGTTTAACCCTTCAAAACTACAAGAAATTCATCCATCCTAGAATAGAGCAAAGGAATTAAGTGTTTGACATAACTCCTTCTCCCTCATATAATAACTACTGGCAACTGACAGGGGAAGGATAAGAGTTATTTGCTGCAGAAAGTTACCTGGCAAGTATCAATGCAACACTTCTATTTTTCTCTGCTGCAAAGAGAAAACTGTCAAAAAGCCATTGTTTAATTACATTTACTAGCTGAATCCCATTAGTTGTTGTTTCCAGGATCTTACTCAGCACTGTTGGCAGCACTTCAGTACCTTCAAAACAAAAATAATGACTTAGAGTAATAGGAATTTGCCTGAGCTTTTCTACTTCAGGTGTTAGGAATCATCAGCATGGCTGCAACTGGTTGATGTAAGAATGACAAATTTTCACTTATATATCCTGCCACTATTTTCAGTGCTCGGGTTTGATGAGCTTTCAAAGGCACAGCTACATTCTTCACTATACCCCAAATAAAAAAATTAAAATATATATGCACCACAAATTTCTTTTGAAATCTAATGTTGAGATCTGTCAAAAAATGGAATTGTTCAGAACAGGGCAGGACACAACACTAATTGATGGGCTCTGCTAACCACAAATGCATTAAAAATGCAGATGGGGAAGATGAGCACAAAAAAGAATAGGTGTGGTAAATGTGTAGTAACTTTCCTTAGAAAAGGCAAAAGATAACATGAATGAATACAAACACTACACAGGGATTAATTTGTTAGGTATGCCTAGATGTTTTGATTGAAAGCCTGCAAGGGGTACTAATGAACGAAATTAGGGAAGTGTGGTAAGATAGGAGGTTGATCAGACCACACTCTGATCTTCAGAATATCACTGAGTAATATATGAGTATAAGAAAGATATAAAGCAAATAATGCTATTATATTACTGCCACTGCCTTTTTTTGCCATTGTCACTAAAGAGATGGTCTTTCTCTAGCATCTTCTTAGATTGTTACTGAAACAGATGCCAGCTTGTTCTAGGACAGTGTTTCTCAACTGGAGCAACTTCAAGAGGGGTTAAATTCCCAGAATTCCCCAGCCAGTGCCTTAGGGATTAACTTTATGCCTTGGATAATCCCATTGGGTGGATTTCATTCTCAGGAATATCCTCCTGTCAGAATGAGATGTCACCAGAGGGCATGGTGGGAGCAGTGGTTGGATCCAACTGGTTTTCACTACTGGTTCACTGTGCATGTGCTTTGCCCAGGTGAGTAAGAAGGCTGTGGAGGCATGAAAAACAGCTGTTCTGTGCGATTCAGCTGAGCTACAAAGAAAAAAAGAAGGGGATATAGGACAGGATAGGGCAGAGGTGGGTGGGTGGGGCCAAATGTTGCCGCCGCTTCAGGTTCACTAGAACTGATGCGACCAAGCTGAATACCACCACTGGATGGGTGGAACATATCTTATGTATTTACTTTATTTATTAAATAAATGTATATAACCATCTCATGTACAATAAAATGATACATTATTTTGAAGCTCCAATACAAACTCAACACCACCGCTTTGTCAATATTTTGGCCTTGCCAATTTCCCAAAGACCATCAGGGTAGGGCCATCTCTGGGGGTGAGGGTGGGGGTGAGGCTGCCATGGCAGAGAAGACACACTTCCAAGGCCTCAGCAGGTGTATACCCTCTGCCAGATCTAGTAGGATAGGTAGAAACCACTGGGGATAGGTTATCCTGCAAGTAATGGCTGTGGGGAATGGACAGGATGTCCACCATGCTGGGAAGGTTGCTGCAAAAGGAAAGGGACAACCACAGAGGGTGGACAGGAAGTCAGCTATGCTGGGAAGGTCTCTGACATAGGAAAAGTGCAGACAGAAAGTTCTTCCAAGCCGAAACAAAAGGGTTACATGTGGTTTGTTTGGGACTCGTCCTTTTTAGTACCTGTCACACTTCCCAGAATCAATTAGCACTGAGTACTGAGGTACCATGTATATGTTCTAGATCAGGGGTGGGCAATTATGACTCCTTCATGACTCGTGGACTTCAACTCTCAGAATTCCTGAGCTGACTGGCTCAGGAATTCTGGGAATTTAAGTCCATGAGTCATGAAGGAGCCATAATTGCCCACCCCTGCTCTAGATGCTCCAGAGAAATGATGTCAAAGCACAGGTTTCTACAGATGATACGTCATGGTCATTGGTATTAAGCAGACAAACTATCAGATTTTCCTCTGCTATTCGTCTGCTCATAAAAAAATAATAACTATCAGATTCTCAGTGAGCAATAATCTCCTTGACAGGTTTCTTTCTTCATGAATCTCTTGGTAATATCAAGTTATAAATTAATGATTTGGAAGTTAGAGAGCAATAATAAATAAAGATCACTGGAAAAGTAGTATTTTTGCCAGATCTCTCTTGGCGTGAACATGTAGCGAGAATTCTACACCAAAATATCTGCTAAACTGCTTTCTACACACGTTCTGAAATGTGATTTGGAATTTCTCGTCGCCATCTGCTGAGATATTTTCCCCTTCTTATCAATATGGCATCGGGCCAAACAAGGAAGTAGTTTGGTCTTATTCAAAATTGAGAAACAAATTAATATTCTGATGCTAAGCCCAGCATTGGAATCTTCTGCTAATTTAAGAAAAAATGTCCACATAGTGCCTATGTTTATGACTAGAAATGACCAAAACTTTAAGAACATGCCGGGGGTGGGGGTGGGAAGGAGAATGATGGAGGATAAAAGGAGTTAGGAATGGGGAAATAAGTCTAATTATTCAAGCAGACTTCATTTATTTGAAGCAATTTTTAAGCAGCGGCCCCGGAGAAGATAGCTCTGAAGACTGTGGTGGAATGAAATATCATCATTGTTTTAGCATGAACTTGTATTTAATGTTTTTAATAGCTATGTACTACCTAAAAAATGTAAATTATGGAACAACCCTAAAGTATAAGTGTTTTAAATAAGTGGAAGAGGGCAATTTGAAGATAGCATACATATGCTTTGCTGTCTAAAGTTTCCAACCCCCTCAATGTATTTAAGCTTTAAGGCTTTTGGCAAGTTTGAATGAAGGTATAGGCAGTCCTCATTCAATGACTGTCTTGTTTAATGACCGTTTAATGACCGTCTGACAGCCCCAAGGGTACGAGCCTTCTCTGTGGCTGCACCCTCCATGTGGAACGAATTGCCCCCAGAGATTTGGACCATCGCGGACCTGCAGACCTTCCGGAGCGCATTAAAAACCCATTTATTTCAACAAGCCGGTCTGGCCTAACTCTTAGCGGGGTTTTAAATTTTTAAATTTAAAATTAATTTATTGGATTTTTAATTGGTTAATGGTTTTAAATTTTTACTCTTTTATAATCGGGTTTTTGGTCATTGATTTAATTTATTCTTAATTGTATTTTAACTTTTATATGTTCGGTTTTTAGATTGGCTGTACACCGCCCCGAGTCCTTCGGGAGGGGGGCGGTATATAAATTCTGTAATAAATAAATAACTAATTCAGTATTTGAAAAAAAAGGAGATATAAGGTCTTGCAACAGAAAAGGCTTCATAGTTCACTTATGAGCTTCTCAGAAGATCTGACCGAATTTTGTTCAAAACGCAAAGATTACTTTCATTTTATATCTTTACACTAGGATCATTAGAACATTAGAAACAGGATTGCTAGCCTCGTCCATGCTCTCCCTTAACAATGAAAAATACAAATTTGGCTTGATTCACACTAGTATTTTGACTGTATTGATAAGAAGTGGAGGGACTAGTGCGCCATCATCCAACTCAAATATACACAAAATTTGGTTAGAGAAAAGATCCCTTTATTAATGGATATCTATATTTATTAGGGAGCCATTTATAGACCATGACTTAAAACATAAAGAAACTTTGCTCCAGATCAGTTTTCAGGATATGTCATTGAAGATTATTCTGGTCACAAAACCAACTTGTTAATACTTTGTTATCCTACCATAACTAGCGACAGACAATGGCAAATTACTTTCTTTCATTTGCAAAACTCATTTGAATACAATTTCCCTGTGCAAATGAAGATTGTATAGAAGTCTAGAAATTGGTGCCATTTGTTAGACTACAGCGTCTGCAAACAGGTTTAAAATGGCCTTGAAAGCATTTTTAATTGCATAGATTCAGGCTATTTAACACCAACACAAATTAATATAAGATAGTTAACCATCCACATTAAAGAGGAATCTGTGCAAAACTTTTTTTTTTTAAGGGTAGATTTAGAGTTATTGCAGAACTAAAAGATTCACAGCCTTTCTGTTTTATTTTGCTTTTTCCTTTGTACCCCACAGCCTTGATTTCACTTGCTTGAAATTAAACGAGAAAGAAAAAAAGAAAGACAAAACTATTTGGAAGCAGACAGAATTTAAGCTGAGACTAATGATGGGTTGAAATGGACTATAAATTGGGACTATGAAGGTTTTACTATGATAGCCCACAATTGAAACTGTCTTCATTATTCTTGAGATCAGCAAGGCTCGTCTTTAAAAAGCTTTATTTTGTTTTCCAAGAAGATTGCCACGTTGTTTTAACCCTCACTAGGTTTTCCAGTTGCTTTTAAAAATAGCGCTCCATTGGTATGATTATTTCCCAGATTATTTTTATGATTGTGATGCTGTCACTGAAGCACAACAACGAAAATGGTTGATTGATATAATTAGTATTAAACCAATTCATAACAGTAAACAGACAGGATTTTTGAATAACAGAGAATATAATAACTTGAATTGACTTAACTGCCTGCATTGATAATAATCCCCCAAAATTTACAGGGCTGCAAAATGAAAACAACTCCAATTGGAATTATTACATGCAATGTTTCTTGGGAAAATAATGAATACTTCTTCTCACTGTTGACTAAAATTCATTATGACCTATTCAGAGCTGTGCAGTACTCAAATATATGCAATAAACCAACATACAATCTAAAGCTGAAAGTTGGTCCAGTTTCAAAAGAGGTACTCACTGCTCTTTTTCTGGAGCACCCAGTAATCCAAGGCACAGTAAGGTTTCCTGAAATCTGTGGAAAATAAAAAATTCCACAAAAGTACAATTGCACGTTGCATAGACAGATAATCATCTGAAGTAAAAATAAAGGTTCCCCTTGCACATATATGCTAGTCGTTCCTGACTCTAGGGGGCACTGCTTATCTCCGTTTCTAAGCCGAAGAGCCAGCGCTGTCTGATGACGATCCCGTGGTCATGTGGCCAGCATGACTAAATGCCAATGGCGCATGGAGCACTGTTGACGTTCCCACCAAGGTGGTCCCTATATTTTCTACTTGCATTTTTTTACATGGTTTCGAACTGCTAGGTTAGCAGAAGCTGGGGCAAGTAACAGGAACTCATTCCGTTACGCGGTGCTAGGAATTCGAACCGCCAACCTTTCTGATCGACAAGCTCAGTGTCTTAACCACTGAACCACCACGTCCCCTTAATCGTCTGAAGAACAGTTTACGTGTATTGGAATGCATTCTTTTGAGATGAACACAAACCATTCTTCTTTCTCTAGGAAACCTGACTTAGAAAGATTAAACCAGTGGTTCTTAACCTTTTCTTCACCATGTCCCCCCCTTTAAATAATTTTTGTGGCCGCATACCATGGACCCCTAAGACTTAAGATTTAAATCATAATATTTCTTCAAGCCTTCACAGATCCCCCTGTGATGATATCACCGCCCCCCCCAGGGGTCCACAAACCACAGGTTGAGCACCATCAGAATAAAATCGTTTATTGGATCTCGAACGTATTGAATGCTTCTGAATTCTTGTAAATTCAGTTAAGGGTTGTTTTTCTTTTCTCTTTAAAAATATTCTTCAACTGATTTAAATGTTTCTCTAAACCAAAATACGAACCAAGATATACACTTGGCTTCGTATGGTTCTGAAGACGTTTTCAGAACGATCGTTTCCAAATTCAGATATCATTAGAATTGTAATACAGGAATAAAGTATTAAAATGCCAGGGACGTTAAGAGGAAAATGGCATGTATAAAGAAATGAATAAAGGGGGAAACTGTTCTTATTTCCTGATAGCAGAAAACAAGGTAGCAAATTCCTTTTACAGTCACTCATTAGCTGGAGTTTGCGATTTACAATTTTTTAAAAAAATGGAAATGGCACATTTCCTATGTGTCGGAACTTTAGGAAGAAAAGCCTAATTACCTGATAATTATTTTGGTTTTGAGATAGCCTTAGTTGATTGGATGCTGAGAAATGAGAAGAAAGGTTACTTCTTGATGGATAAGAACTGCTATAGAGCGTACTGGATGTGCTGTGCAACGAAGTCCGTGGAGGTAAGCGATAGTCTCTATTGTGATACAAGATATTATTGTGCAAGTTCCTTGCGTTCAGCACGTGTGAGTTGCAACTCATGTTCCTGCCTGACCCAGAAAAACCAGATCCCGGATTCTCGACACGGAGGGACGTGCCGCTTAACCGGGAGTAGTTTTGTATCTGAGCACCCATGGAGGCTAACTCTTCCTCTCTGGCATATTCGTCGTCCGCATCTCCGGTTTCCATGGCGATAGACAGACAGCTGCCTTCTCCGGAAGATGACAGGGCCTTGTCTCGGCTCCCTCCCAGGGACTGATCGGTAACCGCCAACGAAAAAACCTCTCGGATTTCCAAATTGTGGGTGCTGCAGGAAGGATCTCTAATGTTCGACCTCTGTCCGGATGGAACGGAGGAAGCGAGGATGGGGTGCTCCGGCTTTTGCAACCGCTGGCACCCCACCTGCTCCATTTTGTACGGCCGGTGGCACAAGACGGGCTTCTGAGGTAACACCAATTCTGCCGTCTGCACCGACGAGCCGCCGTAGCTTTTCTTCGTGTGGTTGTAAATAGAGTTTCCTGAATTCAGCACGCTGGTTTGCCTGGAGAGGATGATGGTTTTCTCGCCCAGGAAAAGCGAAGCATTTTTGCAGTGGGGAGTCTGGCGGCTCACCGCGATGTGCTGCCGCTGCTGGAATTCGGGGTCGCTCTTCCCGGCTGGCCTCGAAAGGGAATTTTTATGCATATCGCTCATCAAGGAGTTCGTCTGTTTCGTGGAGACCAGCCTGCCAGACGAAGTAGCCGGGTTATAGATGCCGGTGACGATGACGTCATTATTGGAGGACGTCCACGAGGACTGCTGGCTCTGGGAACGGGCTATGCTGACCACATTTTGAACGGCCACTTCTGGAGGCATTGTCAATGTGCTGCTGGCCGTGGCCGATGGGCTTCCTCCAGAATCCACGGTGTTCTTACTGCTCATCTTTCTTCTTTTGTTTCCAACCCACGTCTGCAAACAAAAAGGAATTGGTAAGCAAAAAGGATTTGTAATTTCCAGCTAGCTTTCGAGGTGGCCCTTCAAGGCTCAGCTATGATTCTCTACTAGGTAGTTTTGCAGGCCTCAACTATAATTTTCAGCTAGTTTTCGAGATGGCTTTCCACGCCTCACCTATAATTCTGAGCTAGAATTCCAGGCCTCAACTATAATTTTCAGCTAGACTTCAAGGTGGCATTTCCATCTGTTATGTCAAAAGCTTTTGCTCCCTTGAGTCGGTAAACTGAAACTTTGTTTAAAGTTCTGAGAAAATAATAAACATTTCCAATGCCTGACTGATATATATGGGAATGAAAGACAGTTAAGTAATTAATTAAAAATTAAGGATGTAAAAATCAGTTCAGTATAGTAAAACTGGGAGATTGTGAGCTCCAGTCCTGCCTTAAGGCATGAAGCCCACGGGGGACCTTGCGCCAGCCAGTCTCTCTCAACCCTAGAAGAAGACAATGGCAAGCCACTTCTGAAATCTTGCCAAGAAAATTGCAGGGACTTATCCAGGGCAGTTACCAGGAGTCAACACTGACACAATGTACAATAACATTGTGACTATTTGACTGCCCATTTGAGAAGTTACAATATCCAGGATTGTTTTATACGTTAATATATATAGTTATATTCATTTAGAAAGTGGGAAAAAAAATTAATCTTTACAAAGACATTGGTGGCACCATTCGATTCCTTGAATTTTAACTGTTTCATATTTAGAAATGGCACTCAAATTCTATTTTATGATTTCTTTATGTAAAATATGTTTTTAAAATGCGGGTCACTGCTAAAAATGTAACAAGTATATAAATATTCATGGCAATGATCAGCATGCCATAGCTGATGAAAATTCTGTTTATTATTTCAATACTCC
>JAEANM010029765.1:0-10125 GCA_017656035.1 Myanophis thanlyinensis | reverse complement strand
TTATGTGGCATTTAGAAGTCAGACAGCCCATGGATAGAAGCTGTTTTTCAGTCTATTTGTCCGGCTGGCTATGCTTCATATCTCTTGCCCAATTGTAGAAGTATGAAGAAATGCTGTCCAGAGTGAGAGTCATCCCTAACCACTCCAGAGCAAGATAAGTATTTATCTAGCAGCAAAGGAAGTTAATGATCAAAGCTTTTTATCCTGGATTTGATGTGGTATGTTCATTGCCTGCTCTTGCACTTAGCAGCCTCTAGTAGAATTAAACAATAGCTTCCCTAGGAAGCAAATTGCTGAAAGCATCTCAAACCAAAATGCCACATCAGCCCTACAAAAATATCCATGCTCTTTATTTCCCTGATTTGTTTCCTTGTATAAGGGCGAAGGGAGGGGAGATGCCCGTCAGAAGCCTTGGCTTCTGCCTCGTGCAGCTCCTGCAGCCCAATTTACCGTTTCTGTCACCTTTCCTTTCCCCACACTCCTGACTGTTCTTTGCCTTTGATAGATTGCAAATGACAAAACACACCTGCAAGAAATAAATTGCATCCTCCTTTAGCCATTTCCTCTGTGCCAGCTTTGACAAGCCGTTCTGTTTGCACAAGGTGGTTCTTTGTGGTGGGAATTGTGGCGCGGGCGGGGGGGGGGGTTGAGCAAAGCCAGCATGAGGAAAAGGATGAGGAAAAGGAAAGCTTTGACTGAGAGGATGATCCTCGTGAAAGAAGCCAGGCTCTTTCCTAGACCTGGGTTGGATTAAGGTTACTTTACAGGCAGGAACAGGGTGTGGTTCATGGATGAAGAATGGAATTGTAGGCATCAGCAAAGATGAGCTCCTTTTAGAAGTGTCTTCTCAATTCGCTGCCTTCAGCTGGATGGATGCATGGAAAGGCATATTTACAGATCACAGCTACTTATTCAAAAGCCTCTTTCTACCTGTTGCATCCCTGACCTAATCTAAAAATAAAGGTCCTTTTTAACCTGTTAGTCCCTGTTTTCCTAATCCTCTGGCAAGTGGATTGCCAAAACTTCTGAAACAGGAGAGATGTTCTTTCATGTCTGCTATGGCTTGAAGGAAGTAAGGAACAACCTACATCTACTTAAATATCTCTGTGAATGACATTCAGCTCTCCAGCAAGCACATGGTGTTTTATGGGAGAGGAAGAGGGCTCAGCCATTCAAAGTGAAAAGCCTTCCTTTTTTAAAAAATTCAGCTCAGGAAAGAATAAACCTTGCCTCTCTTCCAAGTGCCTTATCATTGTTTGAGAGAGGGGATTTTGGGGGGGAGGAGGTATCTGGCTTCCCACCCCTCCTTATCTGTTTGTTAAGGGCTGGCAGAACTGTAGGCTCTCCAACTCTCCACCCCTTATTCTAGAATGGGCTTAATGATCGGTAAACTTTCAGACATGATTGACCAAGTTCTGATACTTCATTCCAGACAAAAATTAAACCGCTACAGCAGAACAATCTGCCTGCTATGTTATCTCACAATCACAGAGTCTGGCTGAACATTAATTTTGGGGTTGATTGGATTTTTAAAAAAATTTAAATTTTAAATTTTTATATAATTTTAAATTGTTAATCTTTTAATTTATATTTTAAATTTATTTGTATTTTAAGTCTATTTTTTAGTTCATTGTACACCGCCCCGAGTCCCTCAGGAGAGTGGCGGTTAAGAAATCTAATAAACTAAACTAAACTAACAGAGTATATATGTACATATGCATGGATATTTGCTCCAGAGTTTAAATTCCAGAGTTCCCCCATCACCACCACCATTCTTTCCCAGTTAATGGACTTTTGGCTATTCTTTTCAAGGTCACATCTGGAATGTGTTGACATAATGTCACTAGCCTGAGAACCACTGGTCACTCTTATACTGGATTTCTTCTGAAGATAGGAAGGAATGGTATGGTCACAGCTTCAAGAAATGCTCTCAGTAGAAAGGGTAGGAAGTAACTGAGAGATGGAGAAAGCAGATGTTGCTTGTAGAACACCACAAGGAAATGAATGACTTGGTGCCCTTTGCCCTTGCTAGCTAACAAGTGCTTGACTTTCCTTAAGCTAAACTGGTCCCAGTGGCTTATCCAGCACAGCTAAGGAGCAGAGGTGAAATTCAGCAGGTTCTGGCAGGTTCGCTAGAACTGATAGTAAATTTTCTAAGCAGTTCGGAGAACCGATTGTTAGAAGAAATCTCTTTTTGTTTTTTTCTACTTTACAGGGTTAATCCTGTAAGGAAGGCAGAAAAAAACATTCTGGTATAGTTTCTATCCTAATCTTTATTGCCCTGCTTACAGAAACTGCCCACCCAGTCACAGGACCCCACCCCAGCCATGCCCACCAAGCCACGCCCACAGAACCAGTAGTAAAAAAATTTGAATTCCACCACTGCTGAGGAGGAATATCTTCTGTGCTAAAAATCCCACTTTCTAAGAATGGTTCTGTAGTCTCATGCCTGTTGAATATAGGGGCGTGATCTGTATGATATGCATCCCTTATAGGGGCGTGGTTTGTATAATATGCACCCTACACATGCACTGATTCTGTTTGTTTGTCTATTATTCTACCCTTTAGCATTTTTCTGCCTCTCAAGCCTTAAAGGGACAGATCCTATGTATAGTATGTATACGTGTGAAGTGAAGTGAAGCTGGCAGTGTGTTCTTGACACTGTAGAAACAATTTTTCATGTGCCCAAACCCCCCAAAAATCTAAAATATCAGTGAAACTTTACTATTTATATCTACTAGGCCTGGGGATTTGCTTTAAATCAAGTTTACTCCTCTTTAAATAGTTGCCATACCAACACTCTTTGTTATAAAATAAAACCTCTAAACAATTTAGGAGTATAATCTGTACCTTCTTGACAGCAGGTGATATATTTATTAGCAGCATTATGCATCGCCTATAAATCAAATAGGTAACTGAGAGTTGAACAGATATTTTGGACTATAATTTCAAGAATTCCTTGCCATTAACTATGTTGACTAGAAATCCTAACCATATACTTGTAGATGACATCAGAGTTCCTAAAATCCCCTATATAATGTTTTCTGATATATTGACTTTTAGGACAAGGCAAACTTGTTCAGTATGTTTCTACAGTTTCAGTTCTAATTGCAATAATTTATACATTTATTAAGTTCAGAGGACAGACTAAGATTTTAACATTTAAAATTTAAATTATTAAATGGTGCCTGGTTACAGCACCAGACTAGAAGCCAGGAGATTGTGAGTTATAGTTCTGCTTCAGGCACAAAAGCCGGCTGGGTGATTTTGGCCCAGTTGCTTTCTCTCAGCAAAACTCATTTCACAAGGTGGTTGTTGTGGGAAAATAGGAGAGAGAAAGAGCAGTATTAAGTGTATTTGCCACCTTAAGTGATTTATAAAAACAGTAAATATGGAATAAAAATAAATAATCTTAAACCCTGACACTTCATCAAGAAATAAATAGACCTTGTCTTAAGAAGAGCAAACGTACGACAGCTCCACCTAACTGGAAGGCACTAAGTTGAAAATTGTCAGTGGTGCCATGATTTTAAAATTAGTTTCCTCCAGATCCAAATTTCTGTTAAACTACTATAACTAATGCTTAGTATCCTATGAAGTTTTATGATTTATGATGAATGTATTTTTATGATGACTATGATCATGATTTATCACTTATTGTTTGTATGTACACTGAGAGCTTATGCACCAGAGACAAATTGTGTGTCCAATCACACTTGGCCAATAAAGAATTAAATTCTGTTCTATAAGTGTCCTAGAGGCAAGCCTGAACTGTAATTAGTTGGCATGCCAATTTTCCATCTGCCATGAGTTACTGGTTTATTACTGTCCCCCCCCCTTTTTTTTTTTTTTTTGTTCAACAGCTGGCAAACTTACATGAGGACAATGTCTTTTTCCTGGCAGTGCTATAAGAGGCGTCATTCCGAAATGCTCTTGGTTGTTAATGGGTGTCCCCTGAAGGTCTTCTTAATATTGGGGTCTCTGCTGCTCAGCTGCATCCCCTTTGAAAAGCTAGAATTTTCCAAGACAGATTTTCAGATGGGATGAATCCCCAACTGTCACAATCCTGGTCACATCAGGAACAATTAGCAAGTGTACTGTTTTTACTCCAAAACCTGATCCTGAGAGTAAAAGAGAGGTAGAAAGCTTGAGGAATTGCCTGCTAAGTACTTTTTAGAGTTGTACTACATATTTTAGGATAACTTCCTGAATTAATGCTTAATTTGACTCAAATTAATCTTGTTCTTCTCCCCCTCAATAAAGTCCTGTAAATTTGCTCTTTTTATAAGTCAAAATGAAGGCACGCTATGAAAGAAAGTAAAAAGTCTGTCATTCTCTGTAATCCTATCATGGGCCAGTTGACTGGCAGAAACATGGCTGGCCTAATTAACAAGTCTAGCCTCGTTACTTTTGCTGGATCACTGCCTTCTAAATTAATGTTCTGTATTTCCAGCAAACTAAGCCATAAGCAAAACTGAAATTTTTTTTCAGTTCACCTACTGGCCAAACTCTATGCAAGAGAAGCATGCTCTATCACAGCAACCATTTATCATAGAGCACCCACTTCACTGAGCCTGTGACCTTGTGATAAGGCATTAAAATGTCCTGCAAAAAAAAACAACCCATGTTTGGGCAATCCCAGTTATGCTGTCCACAAATTCATTCAATTTTCTGTCACTCTTAACAGGAAAGTTTTTCTTATTCCTTAAAACCAGTCTAGTCCTATAGAAATCTGAATACAGAATGTGGTCCCATCAGTAAGATAGTTGTAAACCACCACCCCCTGCTGGGGGGCAGGGGGGAACCATGTTTATTTCAGTCAGTCCTTTCTGTACTTCTTTAACACAACCTTATCCAAACTGTCTTTTCTTGTGTGATTGGAGTTATCTGCAATTCTTCCTTTCACAAGAAGGTGGGAGGACCAAAAATAGCTTCCCCAGTGGGCTTGTCTTCTGTGCACTTGTTACACATTTAATTGCCATACTTTCTCATAGAGAACCCTGTGAATTGTAGGATGCAGTAGTAATTGAAAATATCAATTTGAGGTCATTGGGTTCCTTCCCCTTAAAATAGAACTACAATTCCCATTATCCCTAGGTTACAGTCAGCTGAAATCTTAGCATTTATATGCCCACTCATGCAAAAATCCATTGCAATAGATCTTGACTGCTGTTTGATCTCTCTCAAACATACACTCACTGCCCGTTGAGACTGGTATATAGCAATTGATCATCATTTCCAAGTATAGTGGGGGAAACAAGCTGCCCCTGTGCTGTTTCTTCTCTTGCTCTCACATACGCACATCCTTTATAGCTGAATCTTGATCAGCACAGCTGCAGAAACTTTATCAACTGGAAGGGTTCCAATATTTTGAACTAGGATATAATCATATTTTAAAGGAAAGTGGGTCTCTGAAAGTAGTAGTAATTTTCTTCTGACCTTCCTTGACTCCCCAATTGATTGTCTCGGCTGACTTGAGTATGTTATCATGGCTCATATTACTCAAAACAGTTACAGCTCTGTTATTCACTAAACCCAGTTGGTGGAAGCTGATCAGATTCCCAGCTTTTGCATGGTGTGCTTAACTAGTGTAATGAATTATAGTTTTCTGTCTTTCAGTTTAACCAAAAGGCACAACCTGTGTCCTGCTTCAAACATTTAGTCCAAGCTAATATCCGCAACAAGAAGGTCTTCAAAGAGGACGTAGAAGGAATGGAAGCCCAAGGAACCACTGATTACAAGGCTGGCTTTGAATATGCCTTTGAGCAATTGCAAAATGTAAGTCCAGGGTTTAAACTTGGGAAGGTGGAAGGCTAAGCATGAAAATGCCAGGTTTCAAATAAGATGGAGGCAAAGAAATATGGAGCAGGAGAAATAAGGGCAAAATTTGATTTTAAAAAGTCATATGAAGAATGTTTAATGTTCTGTTTGCTAAAAGCACCGAAGTGCAGGATCCTTCCAATCTATCACCAGCAACTGCTATCAAGGGAGGAAACAATAAAAAATATCTACAGTATATTTGCAATTTTAGCTTGACCTTGACAAATCCAAGCAGAAGAAGGATTCCTGGAATTTCATATTTGTGTCTCAGATTCTCATAATACAATTACTGTGTTAAAAAGTAGAAGTGATTATTCTAAGAAGCTTCTCTGTTGGTTCAGTTATCCTTGATGAGACACTAAATAAATATATATTGGACAACAATCTGAGAAAATTGAACTCCAACTCAGCAAAAAAATAAACTTCACTGGTGGACTTGGTTTGTTGCTGTAATAAAATGAGGAAAGAAATCACACATGCAGCTTTGGAACAAGAGAATAGAAATGGAATAATACTCCGAAGCCACAGGGAAAGAAAGAAATCAATTGTGTTTACTTGTAATTACAAGGTTGTTCATTTTGTCTGGAAACTTTTCAGAACTCTGGACAGGGCACTAAATTTTTACTTACACGTGCCTCTTAGGACATTTGCTTCTTGGCAAATCTAATCTGGCAAAAATCTAAGTTTGCAATGATTTCTTCCTTCAGCCTTGGGAACTGCAGCAAGTTATAACACTCAGTGTGGCCCATTCTCTCCACACAGTCAAATATTTGATGGCAGCCACAATTCACTTCCTTTGTTTTGTCTCCCTAGGTAGATGCAACCTTCTAGTTTGCCAACTGCAGCTTTGCTCTTGAGATTTACTACAGCTTTCATTACCATGAGAACCCAGTCTAGCACAGCATTCCACAAACATTGTCTCCCTTTGCTATATTCTGTTCTGCTGTTACCTTAGCATACAAATTAACACTAGCCCAGCATAACAGTCTTTGATTTAAAAAAATTAAAGGACTGTGAAACCTCTCAGTGATTTCCCCTTTTAGCTGAAGTTCCTGGATGCCTGCATCATAGGACTCTTTTCAGAATGGAGACAGGTTATTGTATTTTAAATATTCTGCACTAGATTTAAAAAATGCTGTTTGTAAGTCCATACATTGGAAGCACATTATATATTTCTATTCCTTTGCTTGTCCCATATGTAGATTATCTCTCTCCCAAAGTACTCAAGATAAAATACAAGATTCTTTTCACACCTATCAACGATATGAGGGAGAGGGTATTTTTACACCTAGAAACATTGTGAGGCAGGTTGGACCAAGACAATGTCTGACACAGAGTCACTAAACCTGTTCTTTGATTGAGAGGGGTTATTCTGACCATAATACAAGTAGCCCTCAATTAACCATTCAAGTTGTGAACTTTCCCCCCTCCAAAATAAAGGTACTAATGACCCAGTTCTGGCCCATGGTTATTTTTGGATGCTTGGCAACTGGCTTGCATTTACAGCTATTTGCAGCATCCCATACTCATGTGACCACAATTTTCAGCATTTTTTGCCAATTTCTGCAGTTTACTTGGCAAAAAAAGGGGGGCATTTGGTATAATAGATTTGTTTCACAACCATCACATTCACTTAACAACTATTGTAAAAAAGGTCATAAAATCTGGCGTGGTCACAAGATAACCTGCTTAATGATTACCATGACTGACCATAATTCTGAGCTCAATTATAATTGCAAATTGAGAACTACCTGTACCACAAGTAACAATGCAAGCAGGCACTGCTTTAACACTGCTGTTTTGATCATGCCACCAGAAAGAGTAGTGCATTAGCCAAAAGGATGTCTGAATTGTATCTCCTGTGTGCAAGTAAGGGACATTTATTTCTTCCAATAAATTTAAAAAATCAGGTCTCTATCCCATTGTGTTACATTAGCTCTGTCTTCTGATATGCTAGAACTGAAGAATATTTACCCATCCAACAGCCTGGCATCTCTGGAACTGCCTTTGTTGCAATTGTTCCCTGAAACATTTGATTCTTAAGAGGCAACATGACAAACAGAGCTGGAGTCTTCATTATTTTTTTTCCCAATTGTATGAAGGGCTGAAACCAAGGATAAAGTTTCAGTGCTAGGTGCTTTCCCCTAGATAAATGAAAACTCCAGTAGCCGGTACTTAAATTTCATTGGAAACAGCTGCCTTTTCCATTTCATTATAAAGTTAGCCGACCCACCTGAGAAGACTTGGATCAGAAGGGTTATAAGGACATTGGACAAAATAAAGATGAATGGCTCTATTAAATGCTGAGCGGTAATAGCCACAACATAATTTCTGTCCAGACAGCAACTCCCTCTCCCTTGCTCATCTGTACCACCTTCATCCCCTGAAGAATAGCTAAAGAAAACAGATGTCGCTCTGCCAGTGTCTTAGAGGACAGGAACCAGGATGGGAAAGAAGTAGAACTGATAGCCTTGACATCTATTGTCTTCTGCTCTTTCCCATTACAAATATCCTATTGTTGACCTTTATAAGGAAGGGCCCTCCTACGGACACATATAAATAAATATATATCCTTTTACTGCTTCCCCTAAGATTGTAACCATACATTTCCTTTCACTGGCTTATCCAGAAATCTGAAAAATACACCTCAATTGAATTGAGTTCTGTATAGGAAAAGTATATGTGCTAATGCATATATGTCTGTATTTCTGTAATCAGCAACCTGCTTGTACGTGTTTGTTCTTCTCTTTAGATAGGAAAAGTATTAGTCCAAAATCTCAAGTAAAATTTATGAGGTCTGAAATTTATGCAAATGTACAGAGTTCAAATTCTACACTGAAATATGCAGTTTTAAAAAAATTGTAAGGATGTTTATAACCCAGAAAGTGTATATGGGTATATGCATGTTTAAGAAAAATATGCAAAGTAAACTTTATTAGGAAGAAACATACACAAAACTACATTTGGTTACAGGAAAAAAATTGCTTGAAGATTGTATACATTAAATGCCAGTTTCCCTCCAACAATTTATTTTAATCAAGTGCCCTAAATAGTTATGTACTGTATATTAGGTTGTATCTCTCCCAGAAAAAAAAAACCAATGTACTTGGCTTGGTATCCTATACTTACTAAAATGTCTGCTTCTTATTTATAGTCCAACATCACAAGAGCCAATTGCAATAAGATGATCATGATGTTTACTGATGGAGGAGAAGATCGCGTGCAAGATGTTTTTGAGAGGTATAATGGACCCAACAAGACGGTGAGTGTTCTCAACTTGCCTTTGTGACATGACTATATTATGTCCCCAGCCTGAGCATCCACTATTACTACAGCCACTCTTCAGGTTCACAATCAGATTGAAGAGTAGTATATCCACTACTAGTAGTATATCCTATTTCTCAAAGGGGTCCTAATGGGAAGGCCTACTGGGATTCTCCAGGAATACCAAAATACCATCATCTAATCCTTTCCCCTTCCACAATCCACATCCAAATCATGGTGTAGTTGCAGCTGAATCCTCTCTGGTAATGCCATTGCTACGCTACTAATTCCATTCTCAGAGGCCAGAAATTGTACACTGGATCTTCAAATTGTTGCCAGCTCCAGCACTGTGTTTCAGATATATGAGCTTTTGAAATCAAGAATCTAAATAATGAATAATAGATAGAATGCAACAGAAAGACAAGCACTTTATATAGACTGACAAAATGCATTTTTTCTTCACTAAATATATAAAAATGCTATTTATATATTTAATAGAAAATGCTAAATCAGCTTATTAGACAGAAAAAGATCTCACGTTGCTGCATTTATTAGCTTTCAGTCAGTAAAAAGGAATCTCTTCCATATAGCCTCTAAGTCAAAATACAGTTAAAGTTCTTAACTATCTGATCTCCTGAATTTTTTTTAGAAAAGTTCTTGATTTCACCTGTGCTTTAACAGCTGATTGGGGAAATCTCCACAAGGGACATAATGAATCAGGATTGGTTTTACTCTTCTACCATAGCAATTGCATTTAGTTACATTTCAGATTCAACAAACATGATTAAGCTTGTATACTCGGTTCTGCCTGGGGCCCCAGAAAAAGGAATTCAGTAAAATTTACAGATTTTTTTTATTTTCTGCCAGTAAATCCTATCCAAATGAAAGGTATGCAAAGTAATAATAATAATAAAAACCAAATGAAGGTTAGAAAGAAATGTGCCAAAGCAAAATATTACATGGCCAGTATATTTTTAAAAAATGCAGGCAAAGCATATAATGAGACCTGGCAATAGTGAAAACCAGGAAAGTTAAAGAGAC
>JAEANM010029764.1:0-10125 GCA_017656035.1 Myanophis thanlyinensis | reverse complement strand
TAAAGATGATCATGGAGCACTTCATTAATCAGTTGCATGAAGACAGCTGGGGCCCCTTGCAATCCAAAAGGGAGGACGTTGAATTGATAGCATCCCAATGGGCAGTTAAACGCTGTTTTCCATTCACCCCCTTCTTTTATCCGGACGCAGTAGTAAGCTTCTCTCAAGTCCAATTTTGTAAAAATTTTCCCTTTTGACAGATGGGCCAACATGTCCTTCATGAGGGGGAGGGGGTACACATTTTTGACGCAAATGCAGTTCCAATTTCTGTAATCAACTACGAGTCTCAAGGAACCATCTTTCTTTTCTCGAAACAGTACAGTGGCCGCTACTCGTGGTCTTGCCGGTTGAATAAATCCACGTTTCAAGTTTTTGTCGATAAAAAGACGCAGTTCCTCCAACTCCCGTGGGGTCATGGCATACATTTTTGATTTCAGGAGTTTCACTCCTGGGAGGATCTCAATGCTGCAATAGGTGGCCCGATGCGGTGGGAGTTGGTTCGACCCCTTTTCGCTAAAAGCTTCTTTCAGATCCCTATATTCCCTTGGAATTTTCTCCTCCCCTTCGTTGTATTCATTCAAAACGCCCGCTATTTCTACCACATGGCCGGCTGATGGGACTTCGGCGATTTCCCTTCCCTTCGGGGGTGTGGAGCAAATTTTCAGCACTCCTGTCCTCCAATTTATGTGGGGGTTCCACTTCCATAGCCAAGGTAGTCCAAGTATAAGGGGCTGGTCCATTCCCGGAGCTACGACATAACTCAGCATCTCCTGATGGTCCCCCATCCACATTCGGACCGGTTCCATGGTAAAATGGGCTGCCCCCCCACTACGGATCCGTCTAGTTGGCAGAAGGCAATGGGGGTTTTTAGGGTCCTCAATTTCAATCCCATATTTTCTATCACTTAATTACACATCTAGTACACCCAGAGTCCAAAAGGGCCAGCATTTTACCCCTAGAGGAAGAGGAGGGGACTTGTAGCTCAACAGGGATAGTAAGGGGCCCTGTCTGGTGACTTACCCCCAAATCATCGTCGGGGTCCCATTCGGTTTCTCCCGCCATGGTCGGGGCTTCTGGTTCCTCTCGGTCTGGAGGGGCAGGCTTCCGGACTTCGACACTTTCGAGCACTGTTTCGCGAGGCTTGCTAGGGGCTCCGCTCGGAGGTTTCACGCCCTTCTTTGGAGTCGCGGTGGTCTGCTTAGTGGTGCTTTTGCTGAAGCAGTCGGCAGCCTGATGTCCTTCCTTTCCACATTTGAAGCAAGCTGTGGTTCTGGGCCTGGCAGTGGGAATGCCCCTAGGTGCCCTCTGGGTATCTCTTGGGGCTTGAGGGGGAAACTGGTTCCATCTGCGGTTCTTTATGTGGTCAAGTTCCACCTTCCCCGCAAGGTCGCAGCAGGTCATGAGGGGTCCCTTGGTCTAGGCACTTCTCATAGATGTCATCATTAAGCCCATCCCTATAGAGCTCTATTAAGGATGCTTGGGACCAGTCATACATGTGCCGTGCTAGGCTGCGAAACTCTTGGGTGTATTCAGCCACGGACCGCCACCCCTGTCTTAGGTTTTTCATTTTGGTTTTGGCTCTCTGCTCTGCCAGGAGATCTTCAAACCGGTGGCGGAGGGCTAGCATAAATTGATCCAAATCCCTCAGTTGGGGGTCATCATCATCGTGGAGGCCAGTCATCCACTCTGCTGCCTCCCCCTCAAGGGCCAGGGTGACTTGTCTCACTTTGGCCGCTTCAGTAGTAAAATAATCTTCATACTCGGCCATATATGTGTCAACTTGAGCTAGGAAAAATCCCAAGGCCTTGGGGTTCCCTCTGTATTTCACCGCTAGTGCTGGAATCTTTGGAATGCAATGAAGGGGAGGATTCTCCCTCGTGCTGCCAGAGGGGGGCGACCACTGCAGCTGGAGCTGCTCTGGCTAGTGCCCGTCTTCGGGTTGGGGCTTCCCTTTCTTGCTCAAACTCCTCAGCTTCCTCCCCCCCTTCTGCTTGCTCAGGTTCCTCTAGCTGGGAGAATTCTCGGCCCAATCCCTCCCCCTTTTGTTGGTCTTCGGCAATTTCTTGCAAGAGTTGCAAGGCGTGGGTTAGTCTGCGATCTTCCCTCTCTGCCTTTAGCCCGGGGCCCTTCCCTCGTCGGTGTCTTCTTACCGTTATCCCAGGGGGGGCTTTGCCCGCTTCTGTTTCTCATCCCACTCCCAGGGACCATCTGGCCTTTGGTCGAACCTCTTTTTCTTCCAAGTGCAGTTCTTCCCGGCCCTCCATCTCCTCTCGGTAGGGGTGAGAGAGAGACGAAATCGAACCACGAGCCCCCAGATCCTCTAGGTCACACTCGTGGTCCGACATTCTTTTTTGCACAGCCCCATGGTAGAAATCTCTCCGGGTGGGCTGGATTTGCAGACCTTGCTTAATGTCAGCTCTGTCTCGGTCAAACTTCAAGAAATAAAAACCCTGGATCCATGAGATTTGAAAACAGGTATTATTTTACTAAAGCATAGCTGATTACAGAAAATCTAAGCAAGGTCTGACAAAAGACCGCGAAAACCCACATACCAAAAGAAACTAAAATCCCTCCCCTCAACTTTTCACCCAGTCCATCCAATCCAAAATTCGGCACAGGTCATGCGGCATCTGCAAGGTGGAGTTGGAGATGTCCGTACGTCCCACGGAACGTGACCTTGAACTGAAGAAAATATGCAGCATTCTCACTAACCCCAACTCCCCCTCCCCCCATTACTATGGCAGCCGACAGAAGGAAAAAAAAACTAGAATCAGAAATTATATGGAAGTTCTATGGAAGCTGACATCATCTGTTTTTCCTTTAATTTACGAAGGGAGGGCTTTGCTTGGACTTGCTCCTCTATCTTTTCCTTCAAAACAGATAACAGAATAATAGAGTTGGAAGGCACCTCAGAAGTCTTCTAGTCCATCCCTTCGCTCAATCTCTCACCCCCTTCACCCTACTACACAATTTCAGACAAATGGTTGTCCAATCTCTTCTTAAAAACTTCCAGTGTTGGAGCATCCACAACTTCTGAAGGCAAGTCGTTCCACTGATAATTTTTTCTGTCAGGAAATTTCTCCTTAGTTCTTAGTTGGTTGTCTCCTTGATTAGTTTCTGTCCATTGCTTCTTGTTCTGTCTGCAGGTGCTGAATATCAGATGTCATGCGGTGAAGTTCTTACGCCTCCTAAAGTGGCTGGCTTTGTAAAAAGTGCTTTAAAAAGCCTTCCACATATGCCTTTCTGGGCAATATTACATCATGGCTATGAGAAGACATGGAACAGTTGCCTTCCTTACTTGAATTAAGAGTTGGCTTTCAACACATGGGTCTCAACTGAAGGATAGGAAAGAGCCAAATGCATGTAAATCCAATGCGACGGTAAAATCACAATCCATTTTGAAGCCGTGGAACCATGGCTTTTCCTCCTTGTCCTGAAGACCAAAACATATGAGAAAACCTATGAGCAGAATAATTTCACTTTGCACTGAGTATACAACAGGGGTATGGAGGTGGGAAGCTATCAAAATCTGTCAGGTGGCTGGCGCAGTATCAAAAAGGAAACCCCACCTCTTTTGTTCATACATGGGGCTTCGATAACGCTTCTGACATCTTGCACGTTTTGACACCCACCTGGTGTATGGACTGAAAAATTTACTTTGGATCAGGTGTTATTTTGACCAGGTAGCTTTGATGTTATGGTTATGATGTACAGATATACGTTGCACTCATTTTCTTGTATTATTTTTCTAAGCCGAAAGATTCTAAAGCAGCGGTGTCTGGCTCAATTTCATTGAGGGATGCATCAGGATTGTGATTGACCTTGAAGGGGCCAGGGGTGTGAGTGGCCAGGGTGGGCATGGCCATCACTCCTGTTGGGAGTGGCCAGAGTGCTCTGCCAGTGAAAATGGGCTCCCAGGCTCTGTTTTCAGCTGCCAAGGCCTCCTGCAACCCTCTACCAGTGAAAACATAGCTCGGGAGCCCGTTTTTGCTGGCAGGATCATGGGCAGGTCCTTCGCTGTTTCTAGGGCAACCCCATGGGCCAGAACTAAGTACCAGGCCAGATCCGGCTCTCAGGCCTTGAGTCTGACACGCCTTTTCTAAAACATTGACAACAGTGCCCACAAAAGTTTAGCCTAGCTTCTTGGCATTAAATATATGAGTGCAGGTGCATCACACCTTAGTACCTTAATCCTCCCTAGGCTTATCAGTATGCCTGCAATGATAGCAGATTGGCTGTTCCCTTGTTTTCATCCTCAGGAAAAGGACTTGGCAGAGTCTGAGCTGAACCAAGAGTCACCTTTCCAAACAGCAGAAGTGCATTTTCTATAAGGCAAGTGTTTCATTCCAACAGATTTGGATATGCCAAAATAAACAGCAGTATTTTATCTGGTTCTGAGTTGGCACCCAATGTAAGTAATGCAAGGAGCTATTTGTTGCTCCCAGTTCAGCTCACAAAGGGTTCTGGGAAAGTATAAGAGAGGCTCTGAGACTCAGCTACATAATATTCCCAATGCAGGGCTGCCATTGTCAAGAAAATCTATCAGGGGCTACAAGTGACTTTGAAAAGTCCTCCAAAAGATATTTTTCTGGGTTGTTTCAAAGCTGGCTCCGGCCCTGTAGCAAACCTATACATAGGACATCCACCCAAATCCTGACACTCTGCCAACACATCGGGACTTCAGTGTTTACAATCCCAGTCACTAAACTGGTTTTATTGGCTAGAAAATGTGAGCATAACAAAGGCTGGGGAGGAGGAGAAGACAATTGATCTTATTGCTCCATGACCTGGTACGTTGCCATATTCCAAACATCTGGCTTCAGTCTGGACTGAGCACCCCTGAAAAGATTTGGGGGGGAAGGGCCTGTCTCCAAATTTTTTTTACAAAACTCCCTTCACATTCCAGTGCACATATGGTCAGTGCATTTTACAACGAGAAAATGTTTCCAGCCTTCAGCGTTATTAGGCAAACGTTGCCTTTTTGAACTACATCTGCACAGATTCATAAATGCCATCGCTCCGGCTGCCCCGATGGGGCCAAGCAAGACGGAGCGAGTGAGGTTGGACAGAACTACGACAGATCGCTACAGAATTATTTAATTCTGCTGGGATGGCTGGGCTGAGGCCGAAGAAATTAAGAGATGGGGGAAGCAAGGTGCTTCTTTGCCTTGAGATTGGTGGTTGTTGTTTTTTTTTAAAAAAGGAGGGGAGAGTGGAAGAGGAAGAAAAAAGGACAAAAGGAAAAGCAAAAAAAGGAAAAGCAAATTGAAACCTCTCGGGCTGCATCGACACAAAAGGAACCGGGGAAAGCCAGGAAGAGATCAAATTCCTGTGTTTTTTTTTTTTTCAAGTGTAAGCTAATGGAATCCAATAGAACTGCTGAAAAGTTGTCATCCTCCCTATCAGTGGGCCTTTGAACACACTAAATCCTTAATCAGTGCAGCCTAAGACTCAAATGA
Source organism: Myanophis thanlyinensis (assembly GCA_017656035.1). NCBI lineage: Eukaryota > Metazoa > Chordata > Lepidosauria > Squamata > Homalopsidae > Myanophis > Myanophis thanlyinensis. The sequence continues at coordinate 4,666 of JAEANM010029764.1, read as the reverse complement.
CGATGTGTAGAAGTGTTAGGCCAGATAAATCCTTTAAGGGTTTCAAAGATTTGAAGGGTGCTGGGGCCTACCCTGTGTAGTGTCTGCCCTTTGTCCTTTCCTCCATAATGTCATTATTGAAGTTTTACACTCACTATGCATGGTGCAAGTTGACATTGACAGTTTCAACACTTTCGCCCTGACTCTGGAGGATTGTTAGCTTTGAAGCTATTTGGCCTTGAGCAGCGAATTTTGCTTGAGCTCACCACTTGCCTCAGCTGAATATAAGGGAGGCAGGCTGGGTGAGCCATCCCAGCTCAGAGTGTAACAGGAAGGAAGCCGGTTTCTAATTTGGCATGGAGACCCAGGTGAGAGAAAGACAGGCTCTTTCCAAGGGGAGGTTTATGACCAAGTCACAGCTCCTGAACCCTCAGGATTTTGACTCGGCTTCGAAAAGTTTTGGGGGTGCCTTTCTCGTGATCCTGGTGGATTTTAGCGCATATACTGTATATTGTAAAGTCTGTTTGTTATTAGGCTCGGGGGAGTGGGGAGATATGTAAGGGGTTAGAGGCAACTTACATATGAATTTAATTAAAATAGTTTCTATAAGCAATAATAAGTGAGTATACATCAGGACCGATCATTTATAGTCCGATCCCATGTGTGCTGACTTGGAAATAATCACCAACAATTCAGATGCAGGATTTCAGTCCCCAAATAACAGCTGAGTGCATGTCTGTCCAAATGACTATGGGCACCTTCTCATATTTACCTAGCAATGACAACGGCATTTTGGCTAGGGTTTTCTCCAATATTTTGTTTTTCCCATAACAATGTTTTAAGTGCAGGTTTGGTGTTATTACTGTTCTTGCCATTCTTTCTGCAAGAATGGACAAGAGCAATAGCATTTAGGCTTATATACTGCTTCAAAGTGCTTTGTAGCCCTCTCTAACTGCTGTTCACAGAGCCAGCAGCATATTGCCCCCAACAATCTGGGTCCTCATTTTACTGACCTCAGAAGAATGGAAGGCTGAGTCAACTTTCAGCCAGTCAGGATCGAACTCATGGCAATGAGCTGGATTGGCCTGCAATGCTACATTCTAAGCACTGCACCACCACAGCTCCTATATTGGTCCGTCATGGACCATGAAGGTGAATCCATGAAGATAAAATACCCCAGGGGCATTTGAAACTTCCAGTCACATTTCTAGGTAATGCCTGAAGCCATAAGGAATTGAACCTATTCAACACATTTGTCACTCCTTATACTGTGCCAGCATATAAAGGTGCAGGTAAAAAGTAGTTATGTTGTTTGATGAGTGGTTCCTTGCCATCTGCCAAATTAAATAAATTATACTTAAACTTTTATTCTGTCCCATTGTGCTATGTCTACCCATCTTGCTTTGTTTTTAGGTGCCATTATATAATTCATTTTCCCAGGTATGTCTCAGAATGCTGAAAAGGTACAATTATTGAAATGTGGCACTGGAAACAAATGTACTAACCGAATTAATTTCAGCTCTCTTATGTTCAGCTGAACCTTGTACACTGTTTTCAGTTGTGTAGAATATGTATAGCTCAGGGATGAAATGGAATCCTGATGTTCCCATTGGTTGCATTCCTTCTTTTTTCTTGTGTCCGGCCTGACTTCTTCTTTGAGGTGGCCATTCCTGACCACCACTTCAGACAAAGGAATTTAAGCCAGATAAGGGAAAGATTTGCAATATCTCCCCCCCCCCCCCGACTCTGGCAGTTCCCTCTTCCCCTCCTCTTCCCTCCTCTACGGGGAGGGTCAAGGAGTTCCAGCAAGAGAGCACAGACGCGGACGATCGCGTATTCCGACCTGCCGGCGAAGAAGCCAAAACGGAAGTCCAGTTGCATTCCTTCTTGTAAACATTTCATTACCAAACTAGGCAATGTTGTCAGTGCTTTGACAGAAAGGAGTCAAGTCTGCAAGCTTTTTACAAGTGGCAGCTCGTTCCACCTGTTCCACCAACAGAGCTGTTGTAGTAGGTGTGGCTGTTTCTGATGGGCTTACCTGGTTTGGTTGGCTACCTCTTTCATCTGAGATTGTTCCTGCCTATTGTTTTAATTCTTCCTTATCTTTATTGGAGTCCAGATCTCTCTCTCTCTCTCTCTCTCTTAATAACTGTTCTGGCAGAATGTCAGGTTTCTGGTGCAGTTTCTTAGAATGTATTCATGAATACCAGTTGGCAAACATGATGAAAAAAAAATCCATTTATTTCACAATACATAGGCAAACTGTAACCATTTCAGATCCAGCTAAACCCAAGAACGCAACAGAATTCCTAGAACATTCTGATAGATCTTATGAGCACATTGATATTAATCCAATATACAAATTATTCAAACACCAAATATGGAGCCAAGAAGGAAGCGAATCGAAACAGGCACACAGACTACAACATAACCTCATCAAGACAGGTAGGGCCAGCTGCCTGACATGAAATAGACAAACAACCAAACAAGTAAACAAACAAACAGCAACTGCCCTACTCTCTCCTGTCAAACAATCTGGTTTGGCAAAGAAGCATTTGCAAAGTGAAGTTTAACAGCTTCACTTTATAGGATGTGAATATTTCTGAAGAGCAGGAATCCACCCTGACCTAGCAAAGCAGCTCTTGTAATGTTAGCGGAAAGATGGTTAATTACAGGACAGAGTGAGCAGCAAGAAAAGAATGCTGGTTTGCCTACCCACAATCTCTTCCAAATGCCCCTTGTGACTGGTAGGTTGAGAGCTTGCTGAGAAATCATTGCAACCAATCATTGCAAGTGGAAGTCACACTTCCAACAAAAATACCATGTCTGATCATTGTTTAAAACTCCAAAGTACTTCAGGGCAAAACCTGAGAAGAAATGAGTTGGTCAAAATCCTAAAACCAATAAAGCAGGTTGCTCTAACTTAAGAAGACATAGTCTTCTATATGTAAAGTACCTTCTATCTCCGTGGTGTTTCTCTCTCTCTGAAACATCATCTCTGCCCCCTCACCCCAGAGATTAGTATGGTCCCCGCACTCTAATACTCTTCCAGAAGGGGCTGAAGACCTGGTTCTGCCAGTGGACCTGGGGAACCCAGAATGTGATAGAGCCCATTAAATGGCTTGTGTGATGTCGTGTCACCGGGATGTGTGTGAGGGGGGGCTATTATATTATTTTATTATTTTATTATTTGATTATTTTCTTCTATTAGTTTTAGTTTTTTATATATGATGTTTTTATATTCCTGGAGGCCGCCTTCAGTCGCCATGTGCGAATAGGCAGCAATATAATGTTTAGAAACTTTAGATAAACAAACAAACAAATAGCTTAATACTGCAATGAATTGGTCTTTGTATACATCATCCCACCCACCCCCTAGTTTGTATAAACTAGGCAGATTATAGTGGAAATGTTCTCACCCATTGCTTCTGGCTATCTTTCCAGCTTATCATTATGGTGTTTTTTTTTTAAATCTCCTTATTTAAAGCCTTAGGGATTATGAGGTTCAAACTCAGGAGTTGCTCAGAATAAGTTTTTATTTGGTTGCCAGAGCACTCTTGCTCTTTTGAAGCTGTTAACAGCAAAAACTCAGCCATGTTCTGTATTTTTGAAAAAGTAGAAAAACCAGAAGCAATTTTTTGCACTGTAAACAGATTTGTGTAATGATGGTGGCGTGGTGGAGGCATGGTGACAATGATGGCATTGGGGCGATAGCAATTGGTGATGATAGCAAAAGCACTTACACTTATGTACCACTTTATAGTGCTTTCCAGCCCTCTCTAAGAGGTTTACAGAGTCAGCATATTGCCTCCAACAATTTGGGTCCTCATTTTACCCACCTTGGAAGGATGGAAGGCTGTGTCAACCTTGAGCCTGGTGGGATTTGAACTGCCAAATTGCAGTCAGCCAGTAGTCAGCAAAGTAGACTACAGTACTGCACTCTAACCACTGCACCACCAAAGCTCATGTATGATGATACAATCCACCTTATAGCTATGGATGTACAACACAAAAAGCAGGTTAACCAGATCCAAATCTGGCTATTTTGGCTCACGAAAAAGTTCCTCAAGAAAGGTTCCTCAATCTGTGTGCACCATTTCGGCAAGGCCATTGCACATAAATCACAATCTAGCAGGATCTGGGATTGGGGCCGTTCAGTGCCATCCCTAACATGGCCAGGATAGTTTCCTCTCTCAAGAGTTATTTGTATAATGGGCTGGGTGGGTGGGTGGGATGCAAATCTGATCCTAAACAAGTTTATTCAGAAATAGCTTCCTGTTTGTTAAAGGAGTTTTGCTTTCAGGGAGGCTGCTGAAGACAGTAGACCTGTTTCTGAAACTGGAGAGCTTTGTAAATTGATCTGTCATTCTTCGCAACTTTGTTGCCACTCAGCAATCAGAGGATGGCTTGCTGTTAATGGGATGAATTTGGTTTGGCGCACAGTTTTCTTCCTGTGGTTTTTCACCATAAACACACATAATTCGCCAAGTGCAGAAGGGAAATCCAGCAAGGATGCAAGGATGATTCAGCTGTGGGTATCTCCCCATGGTGATTGTAAGAAATTTGGCTTTCTTACTACAGGCCTCCGGGTCTTTTTCAAATGAGAATGGAGTTTAATTTTGCTGTTTCTGACGAGGCCTGATTGAGAAAAGAGACACAAAGAAGAAAGAAGAGAGAAGGAAGGAAG
>JAEANM010029763.1:0-10126 GCA_017656035.1 Myanophis thanlyinensis | reverse complement strand
CAAACAAACAAACAAACAAACAGGCATCTAATATCAAGAGTCAAGTTCAATGTGAACTGTCTGGAAAAAAAATGCACTCATCCCTTTGAGATGCTTTTAAAAAATAAAATTGAAATAAATGTAATTAGACACTGAAATAATAGCACTACCCAGCTCCTATTTTTTTAAACACTTGTGTACTTCAGAGATTTTTTTTTAATTCCTTCAGTCTTTCATGCTTTATGTTAATGTAGACTTTATAAACAATTCAAGGCAAAACTTACCTGTAAATCCTTGAACATGACAATTTTCCTCTTTAGGAAATAGTTTTTCTCTTTATACTGTTTTATAGCATTATCCTGCATGGATTCTTGTTCTTTTCTATTTTTCCTCTGTGGTGTGCAATTAAATGTTTCCTCTAAAACACACAGTAAAATAAAATTTGAATTGAGCTACTGTTTGTTATAAAGTAGAAATAAATCCCCATTTCTGCAACTATAGTTAATTTATGATACACAGCCTAGAGCAGTGGTGGAGAACCTATGGCACGCATGCCAGAGGTGGCACTCAGAGCCCTCTCTGTGGTCATGTGTGCTGTCGCTCCAGCTCAGCTCTACTGTGTTTCTCCAGGATGTTTCTTGCCATTGTTTTCAGGGAAACAGAAGTTTGTGGGACTAAAAAAAAAATCAATCAATTTCAACTTCTTGCAAAAGAAAAAGATCTCGCCTCCTGGATGTCAGTTGTTTTTCCTGCAGACCTGCAGATGTTATGATGCCCTGCCTCCCTGCTGGGCAACTGATTTTTGGCTTTCTGGTGTTTGCATGTGTGTGCTCACCTTGTAGTTTGGGCACTTGCTCTCTAAAACGTTCTCTATCACTGGTCTAGAGAAAGGTATGGCACTCTCCCTGACATATTTCTCAAGGAGAAATCATAAGAGATTCAGACAGAAGGAACTGTACCAACTAAATTAGTAACAACAATGACAACACAGAACTTTAAATAATCAATGTACACACATTGATCTGATAATAAAATTGGCTCAGTTGAATCATTAGTTTTGCAGTGGAATCATAATAAAGCCAATATTCATGAAGTTCATTAGGAACAAGAGGTTAAATTCGTGGTAGGATCCAATTGTATTACTTCAATTACTATTTGGATGCCATAATATATATTCAGTATGTAAATGTTTTCATTTGGGGCATAGCATGGTGGGCATAGCATGGTGTATCTTTATATCTAATCTCACTATAGCAATTATTTGATCAGTCATCAATTTAGTGAATAGTTTTTAATTTAAACTATTAAATATTTAATTAAACATTTTAAAAATAAATAAAAATGTGTGACGGGTACAAATTTCTAGAGTGACAAAATTAGAAAGCTACACATTGCACATCTCTGCTCTTCCTTATTGGGGAAATTCAAAGTCCTTTATTTCAGGTTAATAAAACAGCTAAAGAATTTTATATTCTCTGCCCATACTAAAATCTCATCCTTTTACAGTAGAAATCACATGTGCACTGTAGTATGGGTGGCAATTAATTTTTCCCAAAGCCTACATATCTGGGGCTATTGTGGCGGGCTAAATAAATAGAGTTATGAAGATATGTAGACATGCATGTATGCACAAGCATACATTGAAAAAAGAATAGTAGTCATCTTCAGAAAAAAAGTGATGCAGTTCAATTACTTACATGGCATAGGAGGGACCAATCTACTGGGCCTCCACTGGCCTTAGGAGGGATTGGTGTATTGTACCTCTGCTGGCATGAGGAAGGATTGGTCCACTGTCTTTCAAAGAGCAACAGGGGCCTACCAGCTGGATTTGCCAGGGCAATTAACTTCTCTCTTGTTTGGTACTTCTGGTGGTAAATCCCTGTTTAATTTCTGATTCATCTCATGCTGCCAGGCAGGGATAACCAAAGTGCCAGATGTGGCCCTGGAGTTATGAAATGCCAAAGTCTATACTGCAGTCATATGGCAGTTTTTTTGCTCAGAAAAAGCTACAGAGTAAAGAATGTCGAAGGGACATGAAAAAACCTTGGGAAGCATAATAAATAAGTAAATGGCTGAAATAGTCTGATTAAATTGGAATTAAATACATCTGCATTCTATTATCTCCCAGTGCGTCAAAATGAATTAAATTCTTATCTCTTTAACCTGTGCACAGTGAGCATAGCTTTTAAAGTCTGATTCATTACATGCTAGAACACACACAACCTTGGAACCATTATAATTAGTTTCTTCTCTTTTCTAAACAGTGACAATTGTAATAATATCAATTCACAGAATGTCAGTGTAAGCTGTTTCTATCTATCTAGATACAAATATCTAGTAATAACCAAACATCATTCTTTAATGTTTTCTGCCATAAACTTTTTCAAAGGCCCAAGGAAATGTTTCCAGCATCCAAGGGATTTCTGTGTAACATTGGGAAAGAAGACAGAAATTATGGGCCTGCCAGTTGCCCTGATCCTGTAATCAGTAATACAAATACATAAACTTTGACCTGTATGACATATTTAGCATCCTGCGTTATTGGCATGGGTTTTTTCGATAACCTGCACATTTTGTTTTGTGGCACCACACATTTTGTTTTCCTTCTTTCCTTCCGCCGCCCTCCCTCCCTCCCTTCCCCTTTCTGTTTGTTTCCTCCACATCAACATAACCTAGATATTTATACTTTATGTTGCTAATATTTATTTAAGCTCTTTTGTCTATTAGTTTTCATTGGTCTAATGATTAATTTTCTAGAAATTTATTTCCTAGAAAATAAATATTTCAAATGTCTAAATTTTCCCTACTGTGTTATGTGTAACATGTAAGGCAGCCATTCTTCCTTAAATTTGGTTAGAGCTGTATTATAGATATGCACAATTAATTTTGTAATTGCTACCTATTTTCTAACGCTGATCTCCAAATCCCATATGGTCAGCAAAGTTCCTTTCTTTCAATAGTGTGTCAAGTATGCTTACAGCTATAAGTATATATCTTAATAAATTGTGACTTTTTTCATTTATCTTTTCTGAGATGATACCCGATAAAATATTTGAAGTTTCCATTTTAAATTCATTTTTAGGATTTTTTGGGGAATATTTTTGATGTATTTATTTATTTTTGAGGTTTTTCTCTTACATAACCACCACATATAATAACATTTTCCTTCTATATTTATATTATTTGGCTTCCTTGGTAATTATTAACAAAATTATATACCATCTATAAAACATTTTATACCAAAGTTATCTTAAATTATATACTCAAGTAAATTATTTTGATTTCCTCACAACTCTATACTATGATTACTTATTTGAAGTTTTGTGTCTACCTTATGTTTTTTTATTTGTTCTATCTGTGTCATTGAGTTTAAATGGACTATGGGAAATGGTGGAGAGCAGGAAGGCCTAGAGGAACATTGTCCATGGGGTCACAATGGGTCGGACACGACTTCGCAGCTAACAACAACATCTCTGTCATATGTCAAGAATAATATTAATTTTATTAATTTAATTTTTATCCCACTTTTATTATTTTTACAAATAATTCAAATCAACAAACATATTCAACATAACTTCCTCCTCCTATTCACTTCACAACAATAACCCTCTGAGGTGGATTGGACTGAGAGAGAACAACTGGCCCCAAATTACCCAGCTTATATATCTTATTAGGTGAGCTTCACTATCAAAGTGTTTGACAGTGAAGGTGAAGCTAGTGGTGAAGTTACTAGACTTAACCCATTTTTTAAAGAAGATTCCATATTTTTATTCACATTTCATCCTATTATATCTCCTTTTAAATGCTCTTCTTTTTTTTTGTTCCTTATACAGTAAGTATATATGAAGTCCATTAGCTAATTTTAAATTAACATACAATCTGTCTATCCTGGAAATCAGAATGAAGGAATATTAATCAAATAGAATGGAATATATGTAGCTCAGGATTGGTGCTTTCTAAGCTTAGTTATTTCCTTGCAGCAAACAAGAACCAAACTCAGAGAGTACCAAGCACTCTACAGAATATCAATCATTCATTTCAAAATTTAAAGAACAAGCCTTCTATATATGCACCATGTATAGGAAGAGCAAAACAGGAAAAAAGTGATGGGTCCACTCCCAGTATTTATGTACTATTTGGCTCAATCTACCAAAGTCCAGTAAAAGTTTAGAACTATTGCAAGTTCAAATATTGCAATATTTGATTTACTTTGAATTGTAAACTGATACCACACTGCATTTAACGTAATCCAGAATACATTAATAGTCCCTGCAGCCATAACGGACACTGTATTTTGTCACTGTATTAGTCATTGCATCTTATACTTTGTATTTGGTATTGTATCTGACATTGTATTGTCCCTATCAATTATTCTCTCCCCTCTCTGTCCAACATACTCTCCATACCCTCTACAGCAGGGGTCTCCAATCTTGGCAACTTGAAGACTTGTGGACTTCAATTCCCAGAAAGCTGGCTGAGGAATTCTGTGAGTTGAAATCCACAAGTCTTCAAGTTGCCAAGATTGGAGACCCCTGCGTCTACAATCTACTCTCCTGCTTTTCTAATATCCTAAGTTCAAGGGCAATCGCCTAAACATTTCACTACACACTGTACTGTGTATGGCTGAGTACGTGACAGATAAAATTTGAATTTGAATTTGTATTTGAATTTAAGATACTGCTAATCTCCAGTGCAAACTAGAGAAAAGAAAAATCTCACCAGAGGAAATAACACAAGTTTAAAAAAGATTTGTTATTACATTAGAACAAATATTTGATGTAATTGAACAACATGAACATGGTCATAACAATGCCATAATAGGACAAGATGTTGGAAAGCTTGAATTTATGGTAGAATTTTTTGTATAATTGGCTTCATATCTCTACAAAGTAATTTTATGAGTGCTATCAGATAGCTCATGGGTAATTATTATATTCTGTTTTTCTAAGTTCAAAGGTTTTTTTAGAGCATAATGTGTTGATTCCAGATTATGTCATTTGCTCTAAATTAAATCATGAACAATGTGAAAACTAAATCTGAAGAGTCAAGAAGAAAGGTAGAAAAATATATTTTCCATGGTCATCTGCCTCCTCTCCCCAGATTTCTCAGTTTCAGTAGCATTCAGAAATATTAATATGAAATATTTATTAAGCCAAACAAGCTATGGGCAACCAGCAATGACAGATGGTAATCTAGATTGGCTAACATTGCTTTTCTGTACAGAAAAATATACAGATAATTTAATGTTGTTCTTCTTAGGCTCACTGGAGAAGAAGTCATATGTCTGTTATAGGCAATGCCTATACCATCTTAGACGACTGAGAGACTGCCTCCAACAGCACTCAGAAACTTCTACTCCTGCACAGTAGAAAGCATCCTGATGGGCAACATCACTATGTAGTTCAGGAACAGCACCATACAGGACAGGCAAGCTCTACAGAGGGTGATGCGCATAGCAGAGCGCATCATCCGCACCAAGCTCCCTGAACTGTACTACATCTACAACAGATGATGCCAAACTACAGCCTGGAAAATAATGAAGGACCCCAGCCACTCCAACAACAGACTGTTCACCATGATGAGGTCAGGAAAGTGCCTCTGCTCCCTGAAAGCTAACAAAGAGACACTAAGGAGAAAGTACTTCCCACAGGCAATACGGACCCTAAATCAAACCACAACAACCCAGGACTATAAAGTATTCCTATAATCTACCTCTCCCAACCACTCCCTAACTTATTTTCCCTCCCTGCCTATACTATTCTCTTGCCCTACACACAGACACACACACTCACACACACACACTATCATAAAAGCTGAAGTGAAAGGCAATATAAAATATTATATAAACCACTTTATAGAACAAGAGTTGCTGGAATTCTGGTGACAAATCTGTCATTGTACAGAAGCAAAACTAGTTCACAGTTACTACAATTAGTATGACTGCACTAATACTCATATCAGCTGGATATACCAATTCCATATTCGGTTTCTATACTCAGTCATGGCATAATTCTACAAAGGCTTCATTGAAGGACAGATTATCAGCTCGCCTCTTTTCACAGCCTTAGAAAAAGAAAACAGCCCATTGTTAGGAATCCACAGAAGATTGTGCTTGGAGAGACCACCTACCTAGAAAAGAGCTTTAGCTTCTTGATGTCAGCAGTTGAAATTCTACCTCTTCCTGGGTATGGAATTTCCTGGGGGTTAATACATAATAAGTCTTGTAAGCAATCCTGATTTTTTTTGTTGTTGATAGGAAGGAGGGTGGGAATAGTTTCTTTATGAATATGTAAAGATCTAATCTTTGGCTGACTTGAATTGTAAGTAGTAAAAAATCATTTGGAACTTTGATTATTTCAAACAAAGTATTGTAAGATTTCCTATAGCTGCTATGGTTGGATACTCATTGTTTTTATAAGAGCAGAAGTAGAGAAGTGCTGCCAGTTTATCATGCATAGTTTTTTTTTTAATGCAGATAGCCTCCTGAACTTTGATTACAGGACTAACAAAGAAAGCACAGTTTTACTAAAGATTCCTAGATATGATAAGAGGACTATTTTAAATACAATCTCTAATGATTTTCAGGATGCATTGTCAAATTAAACCAAACATGGTGTGAGGGGAAGAGTCTTCAAATCTTCCTTACAAGTAGTAGATTTTGAAAAAGAAAAGGACTTAGCTGATAACTAATCTTTGATTTTTCTTTCAATCAAAATGAAATCATATAAACTATACATTTGAGAATTAAGGGACATATTATATACAGCACAAATGATGTACTATATACTATGGGGTGTACTTGGAGCTTGGCTGTTTTCTTATAGATTGTTTCATTACCAAACAAGGTAACATCACAGTACAAGTAGGGAGTAGGGGTTGTTCTATTTTATATACCAGACTCACCCCGTTAGTGTTGGTGGAAATCATCTTAGTAGTTTCTTGATTGGGTTGTTGTTTACTATTAGGGTGTTTTCTTGAATTGGGGATATTTTTTTCTTCCTGCTAATGATAGAGCAAATGGAAACTTCATGTCTGAATGCTCCATATAGAAATGAGCACATCACTAATCAGGTTAGTGGTTTTTTTTATGATGGACAGTTTTCTATATGCCTGGATCTTAAGGGCTATTGAAATACATAAAATACATGAATACAGCCTGAAGTTTTACAGCCCAAGAAATGTTTGATCATGTAGTTCTTCTGAATATACATACTATATGCACACATCTGTTAAGATTGGCTCCCAAACCGTAGTCTCTTAGTTTTGCTAAGAGTGAGCCTTGGTCTGTTCTCCCCATTCAAACTCCCATAGCCTTGAGATCTTGAGGCAGAACTTTGACAGCATTATTTGTTTAACCGGTGCCTGAAACATATAGGTGGATAACATCAGCATACTGATGATGTTTAACCCGTGTAACTGGAAAACCTTCCTCAACAACATCAGGTACCTGTGAATTAGGAGAAGAAAGAATGTGAATCTCTGTAGCATTACACAAAGAAAGGTTCTAAGACTAGATCTGTTTTTGCCACAAACTCTGACTGGAACTGGCCCTAAAAGAATGAGGAGAACCAATGCAACACCATGCCTTTCAATCTTACTTTTTTGAGCTTGCCCAGAAGGATAGAATGATTGATTTCAACCTAAACAGAGGCCATTTCATTTTTCAAAGGCTACAGAGTTGCTATTAAGATAAATTTTATTCAGCAGCATCCTGAGATTAATTTTAAATCTGTTGGTTTCATGAATACTTGACTGACCTAAAGAGAGTAAATGAGATCCAATTAATCCAGCAACTGAACAAGGTTGCTACAATGATATTAGTAGATATAGTACTGTAATAACTTTTGGTTTAGTATTATTTTGTAAGCAATTAATTTTAAGTATTCTTAAACAAATGTAATTATAATTACATTTTCAAAAAGAAAAAAAGTTACAAGCAAGCAAATGAAGCCATACCTCAGATAACATATGAAGTGAAGTCTTCTATATACACTATACTCCGTATACATCTATTCCTTCTTCTATATGCACTAAACTCAACAGTGCTCAACTGAACCTTTCTAAGTAAAAGTTATGTCATTTTAAGCAATATCTGTGCAACCTGATATTTTTTTGGAATTTTGAACATACAATGTCACAAAAGATAAATGGCATTTAAGCACTGTATCTACATTGAATCTACACTGCATCTGGTATATGAAAGAATTTCATATTCAGTTAAGATAATCAGATAATCACTTATATAGCTATCTATGCTGCACCAAATTCTTTAAAAACAAAACAGGCATTTCAGTCAGAATTTACAACAAGGTTGTGTTTGTATTATATTTTTCTCATGATGGTCCATACTATTTATATTGATTTTCACATTATTTCTTGAGAAAAGAATTTGAATCAATGCAACATTTGGATTCTTCTGGTATAAAACTTTGTATGAAAGACAGCCACGAGCTGTCTTTTGCCTTTAGTGCCTCATAAAAAAGTTAATAGAGATGCAAAATCTTTCCTAGTATTATTGATGAATCTATGTCCTTCACAACATTTGAAAGAGGACATAGATGCTACTTTGACTAGTGTAGAAAAATAAGATTTAGATGACACAAATGTCCTGGGACAAGGGATAACGTTCCTCTTTCCCCAGATTTATTGGTTTAAAATGTATTTCATTGTTATAGGTTTTAGTATTTAGGAGAAAAATTGCAGAATTCCTCATACAATATTTGTCTGAATAGATGATGAACTTGAATGAGTAGAAGGAGAAAAAAACCCCTCTTCTGCCTCCTTTAGTACATTCTCAGTAAATCTAAGATAATGCTGTAATTTAAAGATAAGCAATTTGGAAAAGAATCTAGTGCTTTTTCAGATAATCATAGTGACTCAGCAAAAGAAAAAGCATTTTAATTATGTTTCCTTCTATTGTATCTGTTCACTCAAATTTGCACGAGAGATCTGTTCTTTGCTCTGTTTCCTTGCTGCCTTTGTGGAGTTTTATTGGATATAAAATTGTAGAAAATATTTAAGGAGCAACTTCCTATATTTATTAATAAATTTCTCAGCAAGAATTCATGTTCCTTGCATATTCTTCCCCCTTGGACCTTTCAAATTAAAAATTAACAATAAATCTTTGGAAATATTATTGAGGTATAAATGTTGAAATCTTGATACAAAATTCAGAAAATGGACGAGGAATCAGTGGAAGATGTTTATAGCAAGGGTGGACAATTCAATTTTCCAAGGGGCCACATGATAAATTGGGACTGTTATGGACTGCTGCTGCTGCCCCCCCGCCCCCCCCCAATGCTGCTGTCCTGCCCTTACACCCAACACTGCCCCTTCCCTAACAACAAGTGGAACCATCTATGGGCCAGATGTGGTCCAAGATTAGCTTATGTTTGAAAGGATCAAAATAACATTTTAATCTAAATTAATATTAGATCTCTGAAATTTGCATCAATGAATGAATGAATGAATGAATGAATCACTCAATCAAAAAATCAATCAGAATAAAGTTGGAAGGGACCTTGGACGTCTTGTAGTCCAACCGCCTCCTCAAGCAGGAGATCCTATAGTATACCATTTCAAAAAGGGGCCGCCCTATCTTTTCTTAAAAATGTCCAATGATGAAGCACCTACAACTTCTGAAAGCTATTCCACTGCTTAACTGTCCACACTGTTAAGCAGTTTCTCCTTGATTAGTTTTCATCCATTGTTTCCTGTCTTGTCTTCTGGCGCTTTGGAAAATAAATTGATACCCCTCTTCTTTGTGTAGCCCCTCAAATACTGGAATACTGCTGTCATCATTTGATATTATTGCCATTTCATTAGTACTGTTCCAAGAATGTATTATGCACTCTTTGCTTGTTTGTCATCTAAGTGCAAAACTGACAGAACAAATTTGTTTCTTGTTATTATTATGTAGTGAACCAAATTAAGAATCACATTCACAACTCTTCTGGCAATAGCTCTGCTGGAATGTGGATATGGGAACACAGTATGTGGATTTTGCTTGATCTTTTAAATTTTAAACTTTTAATTTTAAATTTCATTTTAATTGTGGTTTCTTAAATGTTAAATTTTAATCGTTTAATCATAATTCTTAATCAGCCTTTATTTAATTAATTTTAACTAGATTTTAAATTGTTACATA
>JAEANM010029762.1:0-10126 GCA_017656035.1 Myanophis thanlyinensis | reverse complement strand
AGAGAGAGAGAGAGAAGGCAGAATAACACAAAAATGGAAGGGAGGTACATTAGTAGTTTGCAAATATGACACACAGTGTAGCTTTCCAGAAAGTGGAAGATAAGGTGTGTGTTTCATTTTAGTGATGGTGGGAGAAACAAATAGAGCATTTAAGGGGTTTTGGTTTTGCAGTTTGCCCAGATGTCACCTTGAATATAACATACCCAAATAGGCAATTTTAAAAAGTTTGATTTCCAACACTCCTCCCACTCTCCCAAAAAGCTGGGCTGTGTGTGTGAATATGCCTGAAAAAAAAAAAGAAGAGAGTCTAATAACATTTTGTTTTCCATTTGCTCAACTGTGCATACGTGGAGGCAGCTCCTTTGAATGAACGTTAGAAATATAAATTGGCAAGAAAAGGAATCTGTGGTGGGTTCATGAGAAGGTTCTGCCTGGCATTTTGCGAGCCATTGTCCTGAGTAACATATTTATATCTGAATCATGAAGTCAGAGCTTAAGAGGAGAAATTCTGCTCCCAGCATGTAAACACGGCTCTCTTAAAAGCAAAGAAGATGTGTGTCTCTTTCCATAGGCTTCTTTCATGACTTCATCTTTTTACGGAGGAAAAATATGCTCTCTGCAAAGCTATGCAAAGAATGCCTTCTAGCTAGGACAAGCTTAACAGAGATTACAATTGAGGATATTTTTTCTTAACCCTTTCTCATGGTTAGAAGAAAGGTCCATCTGGGTTCAGTTCCAAATGGGGAGAAAGACACTGGAAACATGGAGGCTATTTGGAAAGATAGTTTATTGGTGAACAAGTCCACATGGTTTGAGGTCCTGGGCAAAAAAGGGACCTGGGTGAGTGAGAGAGGTGGATTTATACCCTTTCTTGGGTTATGATCTTGCTTCCTGTTCCTGTGCCAAGGGGCATGTATTCTGATTGGTTGCAGACTCCCATGTGGCTATGGGTCATGATTCAAGTTTGGTTGAAGCTTTGGGGCTTTGTTTGTGCCACATGGTGAGTTGGTTAATTCCATCATGTCCTGAGGGTGAAGGTCTTTTGTGTTGTAGATAAGCTGGCCCAGTCTTTTGTCTTGTAGCTGCTGGGTGAGGACAGGGAGTTGAGACTCTGAGTTTGTCTTTAGAAACATGTTTCTCCTTTAGGGAATATATAATATTATGCCTTTTTAGTATTTCCTAGAATATTTCATTCTTCTAGAAGAGGGGTGGGTGCTAACTTCCTATGGTAAGTAGGAAGGAAGGAAGGAAGGAAGGAAGGAAATGTTTCTGTCCTTTTATGACATCTGGAAGTAGCTAGTGAAATGTCTATCTCACAAAGTTTCAAATTAGGGTCTCATATGTCCTGCTTTGATGTCTATGATCAAATGAACAATTTTTTTGTTTTCCCTATGTATTTTAGCAAATTCACTTTATTATTTTAATTTAATATAATAATTCCATTGTAAATCACTTAAGAAAAATCCATTCCTGAGTCCTTTCTCTCATTCATGAAGTGTGTGCATGAGAAGTGTGAAAACACTTAGATTTAAAATAAAAATGGTGGCACCCTTGTGTCATGGAAGGAAGTTATGCTGGCTTCACTTCTGAACAATTATCCATAAAAGTCATAGGTTGAAGCTTTACACATCACAGAATATGCATCACTTTGATTGAATGTGTATGTCTCCCCTGCAACTTCATATAGAGACTTTACTAGTAAATAAATACATGTTAGATGCAAATGATACAAGTTATTTCAAGGAATGTGTGGAGCTCTCGGTTAAATTATAATGCAGAGGAAATAAACACAAGGCAGACTTCCTCATTAATCCTGGGATAGCAAGAGGGATGCCTCACTTTCTCATTTCCAGTGTTTGCTTGACAGATTGTGGAGGTCTATGGATGTGCTATATCATTCCAGCAATGATATAGGAAGCACACAAAGCTGCTTCCTAAAAAGCAAATCCTGCTCTTACACCCTATTCTGGTGGAATGTAGCTTTCTTGACATGTACACAAATGTACCTATGTATCATCTAGACCAGATGTGTCAAACATGTGGCTCGCAGGCCAAATGTGGCCAGTGATAGGCCCTGAGTGTTGTGGCCTGCCAGCTGCCAGCAGAGCTGGTGGCAGACTCAGACAGTGAGGAGATTGGGAGGACCTTGGGCAGTCCTGGAGTCAGGGCAAGGCTCTGATGGGTGCTCTGTGTCTGAGGCAGAGATGGGGCCAGGGCCATCCAACAGTTATCAGCTACCTTTGGAGTTGGAGATCAGTGGGGAAGAAGAACAGCTGGAATATGTTCCAGATGCCTGTATGTGCAGAGCAGTCAGGAGAAGGGAACAACTAAGGAGCAAGAGTCAACTTGGAAGTAAAGGCACAAGTGAATGCTGAATGGCCCCTCCCATAGGGAATAAATAGGAGTAAAAGGAGAGTGGTGCTTGTACGAGACAATTCGCTAATTATTATGAAGATTTGCTTATTTGAGTTCATGCCATACAGAGACTCCTTGCCAAGTATTTCAACTGGAAACTCAGCCTGGCAACTATTTAAGGATTGATAAGGTCTGTTTTTGAATAAAACCTTGAAAGGTTTATTTCTGGGACTTTTCTGGATGTGAATGAGAAGAATTCACAGTAACCAAATAAAAAAAAAAAAGGGGGGGGGTTGAACTAAAAGCCTGTTTCATGATTCTGTTAAGCCTGGGTCAGAGCACTGAATTGTCCAGAGATGGCAAGGGACCAGCCCATGCTGCCCCAGCCCTGGCTCTCCTTGGCCACACCTGTCCAGTTGGCCACAATGACCAGGCCACCCTCATCCCAGACCCAAGGACAAACAAAATCCTGATACGGCCCGCAATGGGATCAGTTTGATACCCCTGATAGACATACAGTAGGATGCAATCTGATTTTCTGTTGAGATGTTGAGCTACAAACTAATCCATTTCAGCCAGCACAACCAACCATCAAGTTGTCCATTTGCAAGATTTATCTTATTTATTTTTAAGTTTCCGAGGGCTGCTCTGTCTTCTGTGCTGAGTTGATTCTGTTCTTGTCTTTATCTGGTCTGTGGAATGATGGTTTTTGTCTGATGTTTCCTTGGACCTCTGTGGGAATCCAGTAATTTTGAATGCTCCTTCTATAAGGCTGCATAGAATTCCAGGAGATAGGCATCACCTATGTTATAGTTGAGGTCTTTTTGTAGAATCCTATGTTTTGCAGTGGATAGTGGATAGCTCTGCTGCTTCTTTTGTTCTGGAACTGAATTTAAGGAGGTTCATTTGGAGTTTTGTGTTTCTCTTTCCAGCATATCCCTGAGAAGTACTGATGATGGTAGCAGACAGTGTCCATCTGCTGTGACATGAGGAGCTTGGTAGGGCATGCTGTCTTGGGCATTCATGTTGAACCAGTTTTCTTCCTGTATGAATGGGAGATTTCTTTTACCTGGCTCAGCAAAACCCAGCACTTGTAGACAGGGAAAGGAGAGAAGATTGTGCATTGACAGTGTGTATATGTGTGTGTTTAGGTGTCTGTGTGAGGGTCAAAGGAGTTTTGCAGACCTTCAGGTTCTCCTTTCCAATTACACCCAATCAACCTGTTAAAAAAAAAAGCATCCTATCCATATGTTAATGTCAAGCTTAAAAAGGAGACTTGACCTGATTTTGGGGGAAGGGAGTCTGCTGATTGACTTTCCTTTTGTTACAGGAAAAAACACCTTTCGTTGAAGAGGGAGGTGGCCTGTCAAGCTTAAAAGGAGTCTTTTGGATTGGGGGCTTTTCGGCTGAAAAGTATTAGCTATTGCTTTTGCATATTATATGGGACCTTTCAGCTTTGACATATTTTCTCTCTGCAATGCCAATGTGTTGGGGGACTGGAGGTTGATAGAACTGACCTGGAGGCTGTTATCTATTTTGCATTCTTCTCAAATAGTTTCTCATGTGAAAGTTCTCTGAGTTGAGGCCACCTGCGAGGGGAGACTCTGAAGTGAACATTGGAACCTTCTTTCAAGGGGTTGGTGAGAAATTAACATGTGATAATTAGTGAGGTGAAACTTTCAGTTTTACTTGGGTGGAGAAAGCCCAGGAATTTTAGATTCAGGATTTCTCAAGACCATACTAGTACAATGTCTTCAATAAAATCTTATTCTATGGACTTTTGTCTCTTTGGAATTCTGGTTGCATTGCTGATGTTGTGTGGAACCCTGACAGTTAACCGGAGTAGGCTTTGAGCTGTAGTCATCTAACTATCTTCTTTAAATATCTACTTGGTTAGGTATGGGTGATTGTCTAAAACTTCATAGGGACAAATTTCATACAAATTCTTGCTTCATCAACTATTCAATCCAAACTCATCATTTTGGTCCTTGTCCATCAGTCCAAAATTGGCATCCATGGTGGATTTGTGGGCAGATCTAGATTGAACATGTTGACAGTGTGAGGAAAAGATCCATTTTTTTCATTGTCTTCCAATCTGCCCTTGTCCCTTTTCACTAGTGAGCTATTGTTCTGTATTTTTGCAAAGGTGAGGTGATCAAATATATCATTCTTTATTTTCTGTAACAGCCTAACAAATGGGCAAACCTCCAGAATTTTTTATTATGGCCATCTAATTTTGTTAAACTGTGAAATGGAATGGCCACCTAATTTTTCAAGGGTGACATTTTAAATATGCAGACTAGAAAATGTGGAGGAGGGGAATATTTATTTGAAAGTAAGTGTATTTTCTAAGCAAAAGGAAGCTGCAATAGGCTGTGAAGGCTATGGGGTGTTTGCATTCATACAGAAGTAAATTGGTCTTCAGACTCTGATCACAAGGCTCCTTAGGGTCAACTTTTCTTCCATTATTAAATTCAGGAAAAATAATATGAGTCCTTATTCCAGCAGCAATGCTTATTAGATATTCTTGTCTGGCTTCCAGTGCACTAAGTCAAGCATGGTTTGAAGGAAGGTGGTATATTTAAAAAACTATTATCACTAAATCTATGCTATTGAAATGAGACCAGTCTTCTCAAAAGCCTTAATAACTCATCAGGAGCCATTAAGAAGGTGATTGATTTAGAAGGTGTTTTGAGGAGGAAAATAAAGCTGGTTTCTATTGGTCTCAGAAATGGGTTGCTGTGCCAGAGGCTGTCTGTGGCAGGTTGCAAATGACTGAGATGACAAATTAGGGCAACAAATGACCTTTGTGTCCATACCTAAGCCACACTTCTCTGCTTTGCAATCTGAAACCATTGGGTCATTTTATGTGGTGGGAATCAGGTGCTGGTTGTGTACAGGATGCTGAATGCACAAATACAGTTCAGGTTTTGCACCCCAGGAGGACACAGTTTTTGGCTTGCATTTATTGCCATGCAAATGGTTATGGGACCTTGAATGAACCAACTAATATAATGTTGAAGAGCTTCAGGAGATAGGATGAGCATGTTCAGAAGTTCATAGATATTCATGGCAGATCATACATTCACAGATCCAGAAAGGTAAGGTCTATCTAGTGATTACACCTAGCCAACCTTGGTTGACCTCATGAAATTTGGATGAGATACCACCAAGAATGATCAACGATGAAGTTTAGCCTGGGAAATCCCATAAGTGACCACATGGACATGGGCATGAAATGAGCGAAAGAAGTCAACCTTTAACAGTATCAGACTAAAATTGCT
Source organism: Myanophis thanlyinensis (assembly GCA_017656035.1). Classification (NCBI taxonomy): domain Eukaryota; kingdom Metazoa; phylum Chordata; class Lepidosauria; order Squamata; family Homalopsidae; genus Myanophis; species Myanophis thanlyinensis. The sequence continues at coordinate 4,487 of JAEANM010029762.1, read as the reverse complement.
CATGTGTTATTTTTATTGGTGGGGAAAACTTCGTTCTGGACTTTTTCTGAAGTAGAAATGGAGCTCAACAAGCCAACCAGTAGACACTAAAATTTTGGAAACACCTTTAGGATTTTAGTTCCTGTTCTTTCAGAGGAGATAAAAGGATGCATTTCCAGGGGGAAACAATGCAAGAGATGCCCTGGAAGATCCCTTTTCCTGATTGCATTCATCTAACTCTAATATTTGCTACATGTTAAATAATTATAGGAGGTTAAATATACTAATCTTTCAGTCTATTGAACATCAATTTAGAGTTCATTAGCATTCAAATGGCTATAAGGTGATTGTCTCCTTAGACACACTGTTCCATAGCTCATAGGATAAAGACATTAAAAGTATTCAATGATAATGTTGTATTATTCCTAAAAGGGAAGAATGATTAGTAAAAAGTATATGTGCATAGTTATCACAAATTAATGCTTGCCTTTTTTTTTTGCAGCTGTTTTAATTACAGTACTCCCATTCTTTTAGGTGTATAAGTCTTTTCATATTTTCATTCTGGAACTGGAGGAAGTTGCTATTTTTTTGTTGCTTGACAAGAGCTTCTAACTCCACACTTTTTTTTTTACTGTGGAGCAAAACAATTTGGACATCAGACGATTGTTGAAATCACACAATATAGCTACGGATATTGTTGGGAAGACAATGACAGCTCTAGGGAAGAGATTACAGGACAGACATATCGCACTGACAACGAAGGTATGAATTGTCAAGGCCATGGTTTCCTCATGTGCAAGACATCTGTGAAAACTAAATCATTAGAAAAGCTGCACTTCTGAATTGTGGGTGCTGGAGAAAATTTCCGAGAATGTTTTGGACCTCAAGAGAAACCAGTCACTTAGGACCAGATGAAGTAAAACAAGGCTGCTTACTGGAAGAATGAAGTTCAAGAACAAATATTTCAGATACATAATGTGAAAGTGTTGTTGGAGAAAACTCCGAGGTTTCAAAACATGGAAATAATTGAAAAAAGGGCTGACAGAAGACAATGTGACTGTAAACCATCAATGATGATTCTAGCAGGACCTTCCACAAACTCAAAAAGCTATGACTGACACAACAACCCTGGTGAAATTATGTCTGTTATGTCATGAAGAGTCAGAAGCAACTGAACAGCAAAAGAACAGAATTATTGGAGAACAAAGGGCACCAGCCCATCATATGCAGGTGATGCATTGCTGAAATTTCATAGCAATTTTTTATCTCCCACTTGGAATAGGTGTGTTGAGGTTCCTCCTTTCAGAATTAATCCTTCCATCCTCTCCAGCCAGAACTGATGAAACTTCTTGGATGAGAAATGAAACATCTTCCTCCTCAAGGAAGAAACATAGTCCACCTTTGAGACAACCATGACCTGGATGATGGAGAATCTCCATATCATCTCCATGATATGAAACCTCTGATGAAATTTATGCATTCATGTTGAGCAATGCTCACAGTTCTCCCTTTTAAAAACTCAACCCCATCTTTTCCACTAACATCAAGCTAGCACTGACATCTGTCCAGCAGTCCTTAGAGGCCAATAGAAAATTGCACTACCTTAATAAGTGCATAAAGTATGCAATTCCACAATGTTGCACAACCAGATTTCATAAGACATCTCCCTATTGTTTTCAGTAGCAGAACTGAGTGAAATCTAGAGGGGAAAAATACTCCCATCTCACCTTTGCTTTAGCAATTTGGGTGTTGATGGCTCCTAATTTCCCAGCCAGCTTAGTCTCTGTAGGTCACTCAGCAAGGAATTTCATCTCACTTAGGATGAGTGATTCACTTTCTATCTCTTTGAAACCCGAAGATGTCTGTTATTTCTCAATTTTCTGAGGCTAGTAGGAGGTTCTGTCCTGTACAAGCATAAAAAAATGATGTTTATTTTTCTCTCTGAAATAAACACAAATTTTCTGCATAAAAACTGCCCACTTTGCTCAAATAACTTGGGAAGAGTGGAAGAAAGAGAAAAGTATGTCCTGAATTTTTTTTTTACAAAATTGTCAAAAAATAAGATTGTTCTCAGTTTGAGTTTCCTTTAACATCAAACCCCCAGCATTACACAATCACTGCCTCCAATGATCTTGCTATATCCATTTGCTCAGCTAAGTCTTCCCTATTGTTTAGACACAAAGATTTTATAAAGATCTCTGCTGAAGGGTCTTTGGGAGGTATTTGCAAGCAGTGGAGGAAAAACATGTTGCAGAAAATGAACGTAGCAGAAAACACCCTTTGCTGATACTCTCCAAATGGATAAGTTCACAAATAGCCCAAGAGAAATTCAAAGAAACCTTCAATCATTTGAAAATATGGTAGTAAAAGAAAAATCTCCTTTGAGGGAGGAAGAAAACTAGGGGAAATGGCAAGGAAGATTACAGGCTGGAATTAGATTGGTATTTGATTAGTTGACTTACTAAACAAGCTCTGAGCTTCAGAATGTAAGATTTAATATGGTGGTGCTTTCCATCAGATTCCTGGCTTATGGGCATTAGGGCAAATGATGGATTCTTGGAAGCAGAATCTGTATAACTGAGTACCAGATGAAATGAACAGTGTTATCCCTGTTCTCAGATGCATCTAGTTAATCACTAAAACTTATGGAATAATGAGCTAGAAATAAACTAAATCTACTAGATCTGATCAAATACTCTATAAACCATTGTAGGAAGTTAGCACCCACTCCTCTCCTGGAAGAATGAAATATTCTAGGAAATATTAAAAAGGCAGAATATATTTTTCTAAAGGAGAAACAGGCTCTTGGAAAGCAGCCCCCACCTTTGTTAATAGCCCCAGCAGCTATTTTGGTGCCAACCTATCTGCAAGACAAAAGACTGAGCCAGTTTATCTACAACACAAAAGACCTTCACCCTCAGGACATGGTGGGATTACCCATCTCACCACATGGCACAAACAAACCCAAAAGCTTCAACCAAATTTGACTCATGAACCATGACACCACATGGGAGGCTACAACCAATCAGGATTCTTGCCCTTACCACAGGAACAGGAAGCAAGATCATCGCCCAAAAAAGGTTATTTAATCTATCCCTCTCTTTCACCTGTGTGCTTTTTTGCCCAGGACCTCAAACCATATGGACCTATTCATCAATAAACTTTCTTTCCAAATAACCTCCAAGTTTCCAGTCTTTCTCCCCACTTGGAATTGAACCCAGATGGACATTTCTTCCAACACCATGGCAGTCTTAGAGAAGACCCTATGTTATAGGGGGCCTGATCAGAACATGTCCATTTGATTCTCAATATTCCATCAATTTCTGTGTAAATATAGAGGGCTAAGTGAGATACAGTTTGGTCTGGTAGTTATGAATTTAATTTTGGGGCAGTCCTTACCTGTCAGCCCAACCCACCTCACAGGATTGTTGTTATGGGGAAAGTAGAAGGTGGAAGGTGTGTTGGATATGTTTGCCACCTTGAGTTATTTATAAAAATAATAAAGGCAGGATTAAAATAATAAAACAAGACAAGTGAAGCCAGGTGCCTCTGAGAGTGGGAATAACATTCTATGAAATGGGATATAATGTCCATTATTACCTCCACTTCATCCTCAGCAAGGTGAATCTGCAAATGCAATGCCTTGGATGGAAGCAAGGCCATGCCTTTCAAATGAAACCCCCCCCCCTTTTGCATATGTGTGCAATTTGCCCACCCTCGAGCCCCCAGCACTTTTAGCTTGCTGTCCTCATCAGTTGATTTTAGGCAATCAGCATCTGTGGCCTTCCTGATCAGAGTAGCTGGTTTTTGGTCCATGTTCTTTTCTTGCAGAATAAGTTGGCGTGTCCTGCACTCTGGAGCTGCTTTGTTAGATTTCTTCTCTTGGAAAAAGCAGTGCTGCTGTGATTTTTACAAAGCAATGATGAATGTTCGGTCAATCAACCATTCTGGAATGGTTGTAACATGAATAAGGCGTCTGTTCGGCTGTCAGCTGGAGAGGGCTGGAAAGAAATAGTTGTGTTCAAATCTGCATTGCTATACTCGGGGTGATAGATGACATTTTAACAGTTGCTTTTGTCTGTTCACTTGGGCACTTGTAAATGCTCATGCACAGGCAGCTGACATTTCTTTCACAGCTGAGCACAAATCTGAGCAAAATATGCATTCAGAAAGGGTGCAGATCTCTTCTCTTGTGGTAGGGTGGGAGACTTGATTGCCATTCTCCTTCTGCATTACACTGGGGGCTAAATTAGGCCTCTCATCATCTTCACCGAAGATTTGAGTCTGGTGATAGTTTACTCACTGAAGTGGGAGTGCCAACTGGCAGGCAGAGAGAGTCTAGGCTGGTTTTTGCTGGTCAGTGGTAAGGTCCATCCAGTGGTGGGATTCAAATAATTTAACAACAGCTTCTGTGGGCGTGGCTAGGTGGTTTATTTCTATGGCATCTATAGAGCTCATGTAATCACTGATATACAAATCTAGTTCAAATAAAGTGTCAGAATACACAC